>RJWJ010009125.1:0-50996 GCA_004363605.1 Indri indri | reverse complement strand
ACATAGTCTTTACTTTCAGAGAATGTAGAGTCTGTCAAATAAGACAACTTTTTAACAAGTAATTTCAATAAACAGTGATACATATTATGGACACATAGAGCAGAGAACTGAACCTAGTCAACTAGTTGGTGTGATAGTTTATTTTAGGTGTCAACTTGTGTGGTTTAAGGGATACCTACATAGCTGGTAAAGCATTACTTCTGGGTATGTCTGTGAGGGCGTTTCCAGAGGAGAATGGTGTATGAGTTGTAGGATTGAGTGGGGAAGACCTGCTCTCACTGTGGACGGGCACCATCGAATCAGTTGGGGGCCCAGATAGAACAAAAGGCAGAGGAAAGGAGAATTCTCTCTTTTTCTCCTGGAGTGGGGACACTCTTCTCCTGCCCTTGGACACCAAAACTCCAGGTTCTCCAGCCTTTGGACTCCAGGATTTACACTAGCACCACCCACCCCACCTACCTCCAACCCCCACTGGGGCTCTCGGGCTCTCAGGCTCTCAGGCCTTCAGCCTAGAGGACTGAGAGTTACACCATCAGCTTCCCTGGTTCTGAAGGCTTCAGACTTGAAGTCAACCATGCAACAGAATCTCTGGGCCTCTGAGCTTGCAGATGACCTATCAAGGGACTTCTCAGTTTCCATAATCATGTGAGCCGATTCCCCTAATAAATTCCCTCTCATATATTTGTATATCTATATTTATATCTATCCTACTGGTTCTGACTGTCTGGAGAAACCTGACTAATACAGTACGGAAAAATCTCCTGAAGAAATTAACCTTAAGCTAAAACCTGAAGGATGAGCCCTTACCTTACCAAGCCATGGAGACAGGTAGGTGAGAAAAAGAGTTTAAAGAGAGCAAGAGAACATAGAACATCAAAGTAAATACACAAATTCAATATGGCTGAAATTTAAGAGTAGAACAGAGAGTCACGGGAACAAGAGGCAAATGATATGTAATAGGCTTCTCAACTATAATACATCTTGGCAGAGTTCTTGATTTCCTTCTTCCAGTGTTCCCAATCCCTGTAAATGGTATTGCCATTCATCCAACTGCTCAGGACAAAAATCTAATAGGCTTTTTTGAGACTTGTCCTCAAGCCCCACATCAAACCCATCAGTAAGTCCTATCGTCCCTACCTTCAAAATACATCCCAAATCCAACCACACCACCTTCTCCACTATTCACCCAACCAAGCACCATCACCTCATTTGGACTACTGCAACAGCCTCCACACATTCTCTGGTTCCGTTCTTACCCCAATAAAGTTCGCTCTCCGAAGAGCAGCCGGTGATCTTTTAAAAGTGTAAATCACCTTATATCACTTCCATGCCCTATTCAAAGCCTTCCAATGTGATCCCAAACTCAGAATAAAATCCAAGCCAAAAATCCAAACGGAATGCCTACAAGCCCTTAAAAGATCAGGCCGTGACTTAACTCTATGACGTCTTATACCATTACTCTCTCCTTTGGTCAGCTCCAGCCCCACTGGCCTTCTTTCTGTTCCTTGATCACACCTCTATGCTTGTTCTCACTTTTGGGCCTTTGCACTTGCAGTTCCCTATGAAAACAATGCTCTTTCCCCAGATCTTTGCAGGGCTCTGGGCTCTGCTCAAATGTCACTTCCTCAGGGAGGTCTTTCCTGACTACCTTATCTTACCCTACCCTATAGCTGCTACTCTCCCAATCCATCATTCTCAATACTCTGCTTTATTTTTCTTCAAAGCACTAAACACCACCTGACATTATATTTAGTTCTTTACTTGTTTATACTCCGGCTTCCAGAAAAGAATGTAAACTTCATTAGATTAGAGACCTTGCTGTATATCCCCGGTGTCTAGAACACTGCCTAGCATACAGTGAGAATTAAGTATTTGTAGAATGGAAGAATGAATGAAAAATAAAAAATAAACAAGTGTTAAGACTACAAAGAGCCACTATGAAGCATTAAGGAATGTATAATTTATCTTAAAACCATGGAAACCATTTATAGATTTTGAACAAGGAAGTAGCAAGACAAGATCTGCATCCTGAACACCTCATTCTGGCTGTTGTGAGAACTCAATTCAGGAGAGCAAGGTGGAAACAGGAAACAGAAAGGAAACTATTGTAGAAATGAGGGATGGTGGGCTAGACCGGGCTGCTGGTAGTATGAAGAGAGTAAACTGGAGATATTACAGGAGGCAGCACAGATAGGATCTGCTGATGGACTGGACGTGCCCACCCCTTGGCTGAGCCTTTCCAGACTCCTGCCAGCTCCTCTCCTCAACGCTCCCCTGTCATTCTTCACACTTCTTTTACGGCGCCTCTCACTCTACATAGTACTTCACCGTTGAAAAATCTGCCTTTTCCACTAGACTTCTCCGCGGCAAGCACACTACAAGCATCCCTATAATCTCTGTTACATGAAGGTCACCCCATTTGCTGGCTCGGAATTCAGAGCTGCAGTTTGTTCTGGCACAGCCACATGCCTCTCCTAATGTACGGGAAAACCCACGTTTCAGCACTGTACGATAAACATTACTGAGCACCAGCAACTAGAGAGAGAACCCCAGAAGGAGCAGTTCCTGGGAGACGGAGGATGCGAGCTTTCTGAGCAAGCGTCCAGAGGGCCCAGAGCACAAACCAAAGGCTAGGAGCAAGGGGACGCGGGCGCTGAGAACAGAGCGACCGCAGCTTTCCTACTGCCGGGCTAGCAACAAGCTGGCAGAGGACGTACCGGCCTCCCCAGGACGGCGCTGGCTCAGCCACCGCCGCAGCCATCGTGGGGCCGGTCTTCCACCCTCGCACCTCCCCCACAGCCCAGAGGCAACAAGGCAGACACTCACGCTGGCTCCGAGTGGCCGGGGACACGGCGGTGGAGAATGCACGCAGGGTCCTGGCTCCCGGCTGCAAGGCCAGCCACGCCGTGAGAGCGCCGGCCGCCATGGCTGCGCGGACGGCGAGCCGCAGGGGACAAACGCGTTCGTCGTCAAGGGGGCGGGCCTGGGGCGGGAGGCGCGGGTTCACCGGTTCCTGCCCCGCCCCTACGATGGAGAAACAGGAAACACGTGGGTCTGCGAACTCAGCGCGGGAATCAAATGTGCAGGAAGCTACCCCTCCAAAACAGGAAAAAATAATGACACGAAAACAAAAAGGACTTTAAAAAATCGAATCGATGAGTTCCAAGACATTTGCAAAGGAGTACTATAAGGGATGGGGGAAATGCGTCCAACCTCGCATGACCCGGGAGTTAGGCCATCTACCCCAGGGCCCTGATTCTTTGCAATTGCTACTTTTCTACATTTATTTGGATTAAAGAAATCCTAAACTAGTGCAAGTGATATACGCCAAGGGGAGAGACGCAGTATTCCTGTAGTAGTTAAAAGGATGGTCCCTTGAGCCAGACTGCTAGAGTTTGAAACTTCACCATTTCTAGGATGTGTCCTCTTAAGCAAGTCAATGCCTGTAATCCTAGCACTCTGGGAGGCCGAGGCGGGATGATTGCTTGAGTTCAGGAGTTTGAGACCAGCCTGAGCAAGAGCGAGACCCCGCCTCTACTATAATAAAAATAGGAAAATTAGCTGGGCGCTCCACCTGTCGTCCCAGCCACTCGGGAGGCTGAGGCAAGAGGATTGCTTGAGCTCAGTAGTTTGAGGTTGTGGTGAGCTAGGATGACGCCACTGCACTCTACCCAGGGCGACAGAGCAAGACTCTGTGTCCAGAAAAACAAAAAAACCCCAAAACTCTGGGTACAGTATTGGCATACAGTGAACATTGTGTGCACGTAGCCTGTAACTTAATGATTTGGTTAGCTCGCTCATGATCAGGTTAGAATTACGAAAAATCACAACTCATCAGGACCTAGAAAATAATGTTTATCCTTTAATGAACGCTCTTATTTTCTAGCCTAGAATGGATTAACATATAGCTGTTAATAAAAGTATCTCCTATTTTTAAAATCAGAGTATAAAATTATAATAACAAGAACAACTGGAAATAAAAGTACTATTAGTAAGCATACAACTAGTAGCGCAGAGGTACGCAGGTGTCCCAGAGTATTCTAGCTGTGAGTATTCAGTGTGCCATCCACATCATTCAGTAAGGAGGGGGATAAATGGCACGAGATGGACAAGTATTTGTAATAATCAACATCCTCATCTTTTTTGGACTCTTCGCATCCCATCATTGCTCCAAAGCAGAAGGATTGTGTATTAGTTTCCTATGGCTGCTGTAGCAAGTACCACAGAATGGGTGACTTAAAACAACAGAAATTTATTCTCTTACAGTTCTGGAGTCTAGAAGTCAAATTCAGGTGACTGCAGGGTTAGTTCCTTCTAGAGGTTCCGAGGGAGAATCTGTTCCATGCCTCACTACTAGCTTCTGAAGGTTGCTGCCAATCCTTGGTGTTCCTTGGCTAGTAGATGCATCACACCAACTTCTGCTTCCGTCCTCACATGGTGTTTTCTCCTTTCCTCTAACTATTCTCAAGATTAAAATCATGGCCTTTTTGGTCAGATGGCTGTGGGGTTTGAATCCAGGCTCTGCTTCTTTGTGATGTTGGGCAAATCCACCTAACCCCTCTGAATTTCAATTTCAAGGAAAATGGGAACAGTGTCTTTCTCAGGACAGTTGTAATTAAGTGAGACATGTTTCAGAAGGCATAATGTAAATGGTGGTCACTGGAATTAAGCTCAGGGTCAATGTAATAGCCGCTTTTTCCCTGTCAAGTCTGTATATTTTCGTAGATAAAGTGCAAGCTCTATACCATAGAAATTTAAGGCAAAAGGAATATGATCGTATTCAGAGACTTCTTAATTTCTGAGCAAGATGTTAAGAGACTTAAGTTTCTATTCTACTTTGCTATGGTTTCTGTCTTTTGTTTTACTCTCTCCCTAAGACTAAAATTGATAGATGGCCAGAGCTAGAGGAGCCAGAAAAATACTTCTTATTGTTTTCTCTGGCATCAAGTACAGTAAATTTTATTCTATATTAAAAGTTAAAAACTCATTTATAATGCTATCAATAGGCAATGATATCTGTTTTGTGCAGTGTAAAGAGTAAAGCGTTTACAATCTTACAGACAGGGGTTACTGAGAATTACATACATTTTCAATTGGGCAGGAGCTTAGAGGTGTAATCATTCATTCATGATAAAAATCATTTCTTCAACCTTAATGACCAAATAATCCAACATATCGTAGAAGCCAGGCTGGCTTCATGGGCATATAATCTACACTTAGAAGGCCTTGTGCTTGGCTTAATGCTCTGCTGTCCGTGTCTTAAAACTCTTAATAATTTTTTTTTTTTAAAGATGATGTTTTGCTCTCTTGTCCAGGCTGAAGTGCAATGGAATGATCATAGCCCACTGCAGCCTTGAACTCCTGGGCCGAAGCTGTCCTCCCACCTCAGCCTCCCAAGTAGCTGATACTACAGGTTTGAGTCACTATTCCTGGCTAAAAATTCTTAATTTTTGAACGAGGAGTTCTGTATTTTCAGTTTGCCCTGGGCCTTTGAAATTATGTAGCCAATCCTGTGTAGAACAATTTTAAATATTAAGCTTTTTTACAGTGGGTTTTTACTATATTTAAAACCTGGATTAATGCAATGAAAGCTACTTTTTCTTTTTTTTTCTTTTTGTAGAGATGGGGTCTCCCTATGTTGCCTAGGCTGGGCTCAAACTCCTGGCCGCAAGTGATCCTTCCGCCTTGGCCTTCTGAAGTGCTGGGATTATAGGCATGAGCCACCGTGCCCGGCAGAGAGGTACTTTTAATCTGAACTAACATCTTTATAAAAAGTGGGTGAACAAATTATGTCTATTCAGGAGTATGGTAGACAGTATGCAAATATCAGGTATGAGGATGGACCTTGCAACCTAAATGTCCATCAAAACAATATTGGTTTCTAGAACCTAAAGAGGCCTTCCAGAAAAAAAAAACATAAAAAAGAAAAAAAACAGTATTGGTTAAACATATTATTATGTATTCATATAATATAGAGTACTAAGATACATGGGTTTCAATACTGGTTGAACATTAGAATCATCTCAGGAGGTTTTTTAAAAACAATTGTCTAGACCTTCTCCCTGATTGAGAAGTTGAACCATTGGTCTATGTGTGTTTGGAGCTTTGGCTTGGGTTTTTTTTTGTTTGTTTGTTTGCTTGTTTTGTTTTTTGTTTACTTCTTAAGTTCCCCAAGTGAGTCTAATATTCAGGCAGGATTAAGAACCACTGGTATCAGCCTTTAAAAGGATGAAGTAGATATAAATCCATTAGCACAGAAAATTGTCCACAATATATGGTTTTTTGAAATGCAGGTTATAAGGCAGTTATGGGTTATTTAATCCCATTTGTGTAAAATATTTTTTATATGCAATTCAAGTTCTGGAAGGGTAAACAGTAAATTTGAGGAAGTGGGTATAGGGGTAGAGGTGAGACTCCAGAGATTATACTTTCTACATGTTTGTACTTGTATTTTACACCAAGAATGTAGCTTTTAAAAAAATTAAATGAGCATGCAGAATTTTTAAAATCAGCAAAAGCGTCACGTTTTTATTTTCACTTAGAAAAAAAAATACGTCTTTGATTTATGCCTTCCAGCTATTTATAACATGAATATTTAGAATGTACCAGGTTTTCTGAAATTTTGGTAAAAACTTTACTATATAAAACATTTTCACAATCTTTGTCCGCTTTGAAATACAGTCACATGCCATACATATAGTGACATTTCATTCAATCAGCAACCACACACGACAGTGGTCCCATAAGATTATGATGGAGCTAAAAAATTCCTATTGCCTAATGATGTAGCCATTGTAACATAGTACGATTACTTAATTTTTGAATAAATTTACTGTAGCCTAAGTGTACAGTGTTTAAAAATCTACAGTGGTGCACAGTAATGTCCTTGGCCTTCACATTCACTCACCACTCACTGACTCACCCAGAACAACTTTCAGCCCTATAAACTCTGTTTATGGTTAAGTATAAGTGCCCTAGGCAGGTGTACTGTTTTTTATCTTTTACACAGTATTTTTACTATGCCTTTTTTTGTGTTTAGATATGTTTAGATGCACACTTACCAATGTGTTACACCTGCCTACAGTATTCAGCACAGTAACATGTTGCACAGGTCTGTAGCCTAGGAGCAATAGGCTGTACCATATAGCCTAGGTGTGTAGAAGGCTATATACCACCTAGGTTTATGTAAGTACACTCCATGATGTTAGCACAATGACAAAATCGCCTAACATATATTTCTCAGAACGCATCCCCATTGTTAAGCAGTGCATGACTGTAGTTGAAGTTATTCCTATCTTCCAGATAAGAAAACAAAGAGTTAAGCCACTTGTCTCTGCTCTTATGAGAATTGAGACTCAAATCCACATGTGATTCCAAGTTGAATGTTCTTTTACTGTACATCACCACCTTCTTGATAGCTTACTCTACACAGCATTTCCACAGACAGGGGTCACTGTACACTAAGAAAACATTGACTGGGTACAGTAACCTTCCAGAAGCATTCAAAGTGGGAATAATTGTTGCTTAACAACGTCAAGAGATGCTGTGTGGGCCTATTCATGCCCAGTTTACTGAAGGTGAGGGCTGAAATGCTTTTCTTGATTTTTTGGTTTCTTGGGATAAAAAAATGTTAAAGACAAATTATTTCTCCCCTTGCATATGTTCTTATTATTTAAGACCTTTGGAAATACAGTATCTAATTGTGGCATGTTTCATATCCTTCCTCCAATCATCGGCAATTGCTCTGTGCTTTACCTGCAACGATGTCCTAAATCTGACCTCCTCACCCCTTCTCCTCTTTTTCTCCCTACAATCGGGTCTCCACCCAGCATTCAAGTGACATTTTCAAAGTGTAGGTCAGTCAAGGCATTCCTCTCCCTATATAGAATCAAGTCTGGAGTCCTTGCTTTGGCTTACGCGTTTGATCAGCTTGACCAATTTTCTGGCTACTTCTCCAAACCCATCTCCTACCCAGTGTCCCCAGGGCTCACTCCGCTCCATCCACACCAGTCTCCTGCTATCTACATATCACGCCCGCCCCCACCCAGGCCCTTTGCATTTGCAGTTCTCTGTGCCTGGAACACTCTTTCCCAGGTATCTGCACTGATGCTCACTCTCTGCGCTCAGATCTCTGGCCAATTGCTCCCTCCTTGCTGAGGCCTTCCTTTACCACCCGGTGTATACAAAATAGTACTTCCTGCACTCTCTATTCATGATTCAGGGGATATGCTTTGCAGCATCTCTGATATTTTTTAAATACGCATTTAAATAAATGTGCGTATGTTTATTGTCTGTCTTCCATCATTAAGATAGAAACTCCCTGAGAGTAGACACTTGTTTTCACTGCTGGATTTGTAGGGCATAGATAGAACAAGGCCTACATGTTATAGGCATTCAGCAATTATGTGCGAATGAATCTATCTTTCATTCTTAAGTGGTTTTTTTTTTTTTGCAATATATTAACCCAATTGCAAAGGTTGAGCTTGACTCTATGCTATTGGAGAGCTCACCGACAGAAGGAGGAAATGGATTTCTCCGTCAATACCGCATCATCTTTTGAGAAAATAATTATTATTTGGGACAGAGTCTCAGTTTATCGCCCAGGCTAGAGTGCAGTGGTGTCATTGTAGCTCTCTGCAACCTCAAACTCCTGGGCTCAAGTGATTCTCATGCCTCAGTCTTCCGAGTAGCTGGGACTACAGGTGCGCACCACCACGCGTGGCTGACTTTTTCTATTTTTTGTAGAGACAGGATCTTGCTCTTGCTCAGGCTGTTTTCAAACTCCTGACCTCAAGCAATCCACCCGCTTCAGCCTCCCAGTGCTAGGATTTCAGGGGTGACCCACGACACCTGGCCAAAATAATTTTAATTGACAAATAATTGTGTATATTAATTTCATATTTATTACAATATTAAACACTACCTTTATTCTAATTTCCAGTGCAGGACAACCGCAAAGCTGCAGATGTGCTCTTCCTTATTCCAGTTTCCTCAAGGAGAGGGCTATGGGGGTCAAGAAGCCTGGAGAGGAGGGGAAACACAGCCACTTCTTGGAGGCTGAAGAGGCCACACACCCTCTGTGGCAGGAGGCATCACAGGGATTATGAACCTTCTCTTCCTCCCTTTCCTCCAGGACTTCTTTGGGTCATAGAGCTGAGGAGGAGGGATTTGGGGGCTGGTGTTCCCTAATGGTGCAAGGCTTATTCTAATTTGAAGAACACCGGACTCAGAGAAGGGAAAATGGTAGCAGGCTCTTGAGGCTAAATCTAAACTGAAATTAACGATGCAGCTCTGTGTTCTCCGGGAATCCTGTTTATTGCTCTGGATAAAGAATCAAAGAGTGGATTTGGATTCTTGTACTAAGCACTTTGTATACTCTTAATTTTAGATAACTAATAGCAGTCCTATGACGTAGGTATTGTCATCTCCAGTTTTTAGATGGGAAAATCAGGAGGCATTAGGGTTCCAGAAGAAATTGAATGGCACACCCAGGTTTAACTGAAGAAACAGGACTTCTACTGAGGTGGGGGCAGGGTGCAGGGGACTGACAAAGGAAGGGATCCAAGTCTTGGAGGAGGGCCAATGGAATAGGAGTGTCTGGAACTAAGAGCCAGGAGGCAGGGAGAGTGGGGCAATACATTCCTAACCTCGCCGCTCTCTGATCTTGAGCACTCCAAACTCGAAAGTTTTCAACCCTTCCACCATGACAGAATTTTTACAACTCTGGGTCGTGACATATTACTGGTCATGACACCAGTTTAGTGACTTGCAATCAGCATTTTAAAAAATGATGTACAACAGAAACTATCAGAGTGCACATTTCCATCCTACAGACCATGATGAATGTATTTCTTACTTTGAAATACACTGCCCAGTACCATATTGCCCTCCTATATCTTAATTCAGCCTCACAGGAATGTGCCCTAAATTCCAAAACACAGAAAGGGACACGGTCATGGGAAGACTGTCACACACAGAAAATGTTTTAAGAGTTTGGATGCAGTTGCCAGGATTCAGCCCATGTTTCCAAAGTGCTGCCTGTCAGTGAACAGGTTGTTCAGCAACAGGAGAAGCAGCAGCAGATTAAGCCCAGAGAGTGGAGAAGAAATGAGCAACAGCACCCAGCTAGCATCTTCGCAGGTGAACATCTCGGCATCTCAGCAATTCCAGTAGTTTAGTCAAAGTATTTTCTTTACATGACTCTAGAAAAGATTATGGGCTCTGTAACTGGACAGACTTTTTTTTTTTTCGTTATGGGCCACTTCTTTAATGATTTATGACCTTGGGAGTTAGCCTCTTTGATTTGTCAAATAGAACCCTCTTAGAGTCGTGGAAGAGAGATGTAAACGGCACTAATAGATGTGAATCATCTGACCTGGCATATGAGTACAATAATGGTGATTCCGCTTTGTACTGTTATAATCCCACATTGGTTTTTAAGTACAAATGGTTATTGTATGTGAATGCACTTTCCTTACTGCAACCAGTAACCTAATTATTATAACATTACAAGGAATTGTCATATGGGTGACTGTTTTTAAATCATAGGTAAAACAAACACTCAAGTGAATCCCAAAGTAAATTCCACCCAAGTCCTCTCTGTGCAGAGGAGGCAGCTAGGGAGGGGCTGGAGGAAAGGAAAAGATTGATGTGAGTTTTGCACCAGAGTCTTGAACTGAAACTGGTATTGTGAATGTAATTAAACCTGCTCTGTAACCTTACCCACTACCTCACCCTACCCACCTCCCACCAAAACACTTTTGAGCACCAGACTTACTTCAAAGACTTTTTTTGCAAATCAAACTTTTACTATGACTTTATTATCTCCTCCCATTTATCACTGAAAAAATGAATACAAGATCATAAGTTTGAAATACAGCCAGGGTCTTTTTTCTCTCCATAATTGTGACACTAATATGCTTTAACCCTGGTAATCACTTTCAATCAACGAGAAAAAAAAAGAAAAAAAATGTCCCACAGTGGAATGATGCAAGTAGATGAGCTTGCTTATCAGAATAAAATTTCTTTTCATCTTATAGGTCAGTCACATCACACATATCCAGTTCAGAGGATGCTAATATAAACCTTGCCCACCTCTCTCAGCCCATTTTTCTTACTCAAACAGTTCCCAAGCAGCTCTTTGATGGAGACACAATCTTCAGTTTCCAGGACAAACTGAGCCACAGCCTTCCCTCCTGGCAGATGGTTCTTCACCGTCTGACTTTTGACACTGTCCAGAACAACTCCTCTGATGTCTTTAGGCTTCCCTGGCACACCAAAGATGATAAACAGGCCCAGACAATCCTCTCCTATCAAGTTACAGAATTCGTCCAGCTTATCAAATCTACTTTCCTGCCAGGAAGACTCCTTTACCCTTGGCTCTGGATTGGAGAGGTCACAAGGCTTAGATTCCATGAGAGAAGACATCTGCAGAGTCTGTACGGCCAGCTGAAGCTTTATTTGCTTATCAGATCCCCAAAAGGTCCAAATCCAGTCTGCTCCAAACAGTAAGGCTTGGTTCTTGGTCATCTTGGTGGTGGTAAGCCACTCATCAACTCCCTTTTCTTGGCAGAAAGTGATGAAGTGGATTAAGAAGATCTCATTCAGAGTATTTGCAGCTGGGCAGAGTTTACTCAGAGGATATTCAAATCCAAGATACTCCTTCAGTTTCTGAGCTGCGTGGACTATAGCTCCACTGACCACCTCACAGATGCTGAGGACCTCTTTGCTGTCCTTCAGAGCCAATTGTTGTGATGCTTTTTGCCCCATTTTCTCTGCACCCAGTTAATGCTGTTCCCAAATATTAAACATGTGAACTTTGTTCAGAATTAGCTTTTTCGAAGCAAAAGTTCTGCCATGAAGTCACATTTATTAATATGGTCCCAGTTTTCTAATTCTACAGCCGACTTGGTGTAGCTGAGCATATATACATACAGCTAAGCAAACATATTAGGTGTCCCTGTTTGTCAACTGGGTGTGTTCTATTCATAGATTCCTGCTGGCTTATTTAGAGATATTAAATTTTATACAAAACATCTGTTCTATCTAGGTTATAGTCCCTACTTTTAATCTTTGGTAATCTCTTCCGAGATATGTTTCCTTTTTCCAAATTTTAGTTAAATTAAAAATTGTCTGCTAGTTCTTTAAAGACCCATACACCTCTTTCTACAACTACTTTCTTCAAATTTGGTGAATCATTTCTGTTTACTTTCCCTGCAGCCCTTGTGCCATGACTCCTTATTCCACAGCTCAGAGGCCTGTTTCCTCTCATATAAAAGTTCAAAGAAAGACCTCAAACGTCTGTCTGTTGATATATGTTATGAACCCTACTCAAATGAATCTATGGCTACTTATAAAGAGTTTGTGTTATTGTCTCCTAAAACAGAAACAAAGGAAAATGAAGTGACCACAATAAAAATATGAGGCAATTTTATCAATTGACTTTATTTCCTTTCATATGGTAATCCCAGCAGTATATGATATTTTGTAGATAAAATACATCATCAATTTTTTAACCTTATTACAGATCATCAGTTATGTTATATTGTCCCGAATAAAAAACATTTGGCATCTGTAACAGTCTCCTGGTATTTGCAATCAGGTTCTAACAACAAATTGATATATAGTCATATTAAAATAAAATCCAAATACAGTAAGAGGCCAATACAGTTACCAAATAATGAATGGTAGGATTCAAAGAAAATTATTATTAGCATTAAATCATTTTAGTTATGAATAAATAGTATCTTGATGACTAGCTTGGTAGCTTGCTGGTAACTTAAAAGATAATATCACTAATATTCAAATATAGTTTATAACCGAGTCCACTGGCATATACTGAACTGCTCACTTCCATTCTAATTGGTGAAAACCTGTCTTTTCCACGGTTGGCTAACATGAATAATTATGTAGCACTGAATAAAAAACAGAATATTTTTTCTAATATTCCTAAAAAAACATTAAACAGTAATTTTTTTTTTTTTGTTGCAGCTTTCTGTTTTCTTTACAAAGAATTTTTGGGCCCATTGCTAGCTACAGAAAAACATGACCTATATTTTATCATCGCAAAAATAGCCATTATAAAACTAATTTTGCAGCCTCAGTTTTTTTGAACTCTGAAACAAAAGGTTCAAATATTCAGCTTTTTTAAAAGCTCCATTCATTGAAAGCCTGAGAAATGTACAATATGTTTAGGCGGACTGTTAGTACTTTGATGTGATGATGTATTTAAAAAAGGAGAAAAATAAGAAACTTAACACTGTAAAGGCTTTTGTTTTGTTTTTGGATTTTTCAGAAATTATTTCTACAAATGTTGGGAGGGAAGGGCTTCTGGATGTATTCAAGTTAATAGTATACTAATGTCCCTCAAGTTCTTCCTTGTGAGGTAAAAGGATCCAAGATTAAGGCTGAAATTCTTAAACTGTTCAACGATTTTGTGGTGCGTCATCAAAAAGGGGGTATTTCATATATATTAATTTAGCCTCAATGATCAACATTGTTAAAATTCAGTTGTGGTGAAAGAAAGATCATTCTGACCTCTTCAGGAACCAGCTGGTATATGGAAATTTTGATCACCATATTTTTTTTTAAAAAAGTGACCTTTTCACCATCTTCCTTATGTCACAAAATAAAAGTTCTATTTTCTATGTACTGTATATATACATATATTTAGAAAAATATATAAAAAGACAATAAGAGGCAAGTAGAGGTATGGCTGGCATTTAGTGTGTGCACCAAATGCTTTTTAAAGGAATTCCACATACTCATTTCGAAAGCACAGAACGTCCTACTTAGATGGCTGCAATGAACGTGGATGTGACGAAATCATGCACACACTGGTTCCTGCTCCCCAAATCCTCCATACTGTGGATGTGAATGAAAACACTGTGGTAAAGGACTCATCTTAAATGCAACACTTTAAATAGAATATATCACAGATTTTTACATTAAATAGAGGAAAAACAATTATACTCTCATTCGCCAGTGTCTCATTTTGCGTGGCACCTTCAGAATTGGCAAGTCTCCCGCTTCCCGTTTGTACTTCTCAGTGAGCAGAAGCTGGATCGATAAACAATATACAGTCTGTTGCTTATTGTATATATACTGTGAGAGTTTGGAGAGGAAAGTGGAGGAGAGACTAAGAGCTCCTCATGTTCACCCAGGTGCTAGGGTCAAACATTCGAGTCTTCGTCTGTGATGCTGGCACTGGGGGAACGGGCTGCAAAGTCTTTAAACATGTCATCTTCTTTTAACATGTGCTGGAAAGCAAGGAGACGGGGAGTCACACCCTGAGAACCAAGAGCTCAGAACTGTGCATTCTGAAAAATGTGTGCAGGCCTTTGGGGTTATTCTGAAAGACATTTTTAAAATAACATTTTCAATTCATTTTACCAACTTACTGTCAGATTGTTGATGCCTTCAGAGAATGCACCTATCTGTCTCACTGTCCCTTCTGAATCTTCCATCTGCAAAGAACAGACCACAACGTGACATACTCATTTTCATAATTTCAAGGAGAGTGCAGCAAAATGAACAAAAGTCTAAGAAGAAATAATGGAAATGGTATTGAATGGGCTAGGAGCAACAGAACACTTTTGATGATAATCTCCTCTCGTTAGTGCCGTCAGAAGTGAAAAATTAAAAGAAACATTTTATTGACATATCTAGTCTAATGACTTTGGTAACAGTACCAAAGCTATATGCAGTCCTGTGACTTTAATCTGAAGAGGTTAGGTAATATGACCTCTCCATTCCCGACTTGTTTTAATACACAGATTTCCCTAATACTGAGACGGTATAAGACAGGTAAATAGCACAGGCTTTGGAGCCAGCCTAACAGGTTGAAGAAGTCACTTATTTCTCCATGCCTGTTTTCTTATCTTTAAAATGAGGATAACAGTACTCCCTATGTCTTAAGATTACCAGGAACATTAATATATAGTAAGTGCTTAGGATAGTACCTGGAATGTAGTAAGCGATCTGAAAGTGTTTACTATTATTTTATTACCTTTATTTTTAGCTATTTGAAGAAAACATCCCTTGATTAGCAGATACAGTGTACAAAGTTTCCATTTAGTGCTTGAGTGCTGGAAGCACATTCAAAGAGGTATACAGGATTGCATTTACCTGCTCTAATCGGTCCAAATCATCTTCATCATATAGGTGCACGTCCAAACCAGGCTTAAATCCTTTCTTAGATGCACTTCCTGATGCCTGCCCCAATTCCATTGGACAAACGTATTCTTCACCATCTTCTTGTTTCTTCTTTCTCAGATTCCCAAAATTGCTGAAGGTAAGTTTCTTTGGCTTTAAAAGAAAAGCAAACGAAAACATCCAGAGATTTGATAAAATTCATATGACAAAGGATGGCTAACGTAATTTTTTTGTACCTCCCCTCCCCTACATGTATAATTTAATTATTCACTCTGTAATATAGAGAAAAGCAATTGGATGATTAAATTCGTATAAAACAAAAACAGCAGCATCCTAGCCATATAAATGATGCATCCAAATATGATAAATGATCCTTGTTATGAATCTCAGAAGATTAATCTTATTCTTATCCACACCAACTAGCTGGATAGTCACTCTGATCAGCAATATATGCCAAGAACCTTAGCTGTGATTAGATAGCACTTAAAGCAATGCGATTTCTCAGGGCTGAATCCAATTTTGCAAGGTTTTCCAATCTAAGATCAGCAAAAGGAAATGAAATGGTCTTTACTATATTTTCTCTTTGGGTGAGGCTATGTTTATCTTGTATGCCTATTCTGCTTCCATACAGGACTAGTAGTGCCTGCTAAAAGAATTCTCACTCTTTAACAGACTCTTGCAGAGGTTTCAAACCTGGCACATCTCTTAAAGGAGGAAAGGATCCAAAGAGAAGGTGCTCAGGCAGATAGAGGGGCTTAAAAAAAAAAAAAGAACTTGGTACATATATCTGGAGGAGCTGGCAAATCTATCTGCACATTAAGTTTGTTGCGATAACATGTAGGAGTGATTTCAAAGAAGAAATAATAGTCTGAATTTGGTAAGGTCCACAAATCCAGGTAAATTAGGAAATATCCAGTCTCTGCTGGTCTTCCTTCAATCATCTCTTAAGTATCTTTTTCTGACTTGCAATGCTGGTCAATTATAAGCCAGACAAGCTGAATCTGTGCAAGGAGAAATCTTCCTCTTATATTTGACTTATCCGTAGGGAAACAGGACAACTGCAGTCAGTATTTGGACCCAAGTCATGAGCTCTCTGTGTTAGCAATACATCGATCACAGAAACCAACATCATGCTCTTCCTTACTGTTAACCCTAATAAAATAAATGACTTGGCAGAAACCTTCAAAATGCATTTTCTCAATTACTCTTAAAGATACATATATCTTCAACCCATCTATAAAACTTAGTAAACCTCAGAAGATATATTCTATGTTCTGAGGTAATGGGTAATGGTCAAAACTGAGTCATTGCTTCAGGCAATTACTAAATGGTATGGGCTTGAGCCAACCTTCACTTTGGCAGTAGCTGTCAGTAGTACATAGTCTGGTAACTCCATGGCATCTCGCTTCTGGCGTTGGGCCTCAGCACCGATCAGAAGGTTGAAATGAGTGGCCAAATGCCTTCGCAACAAAGTCTTATTTGGTGGGATGTTCAATAACTGAGCCATTGTTTCTACATTAAAACGAGGTTCTAGAACCTATAAAAGAAAAAAAATTCAAATTGTTAAAAGGCACCATAGGTCATAAGTGTTTGTATTGTGCTGTACAATTAGCAAGGCTCTTTCATCTCGATTATCTCCAATGACCCTGTCAACAGCCCAGTGAGGTAGTCAGGGCATGGATTCTGATCTTTAATTTAAGTATCTTTTCTTCATTTTGCCAGAGTTAATAAGTGGTAGAGCTGGTCTTGAAATCCAGGCTTCAGGCATTGCAATGTCAGTGCTTCTGTCTCTTTGGGGTGTTGGCTATGGAAGCCAGCTCCTTATGCAAACAACACCAATATGCAGAACTACAATCTGTATCTTTGCAGGGGTTTTAAAATATGATCATATGAGAGACAGTGACTAGATGTTATTCAACATGAAAGAGGACAATAAAAGAGAACTGGGCTTAAATGCAATCTAGAGTTATGTGACATAAATAAAAATACTCTGAAAGATCCCCTAGAAATAATGCAGGAGGGTTGGGCCAGATGATTTTAGGATCATGACAAGCAAACTGGTAATATCCTACACATTAGACCAAAGGAAACAAAATGAGTCAATATTAAATTGAAACAGAGTTTTACCATGAGCCCACCATGGACACCACTGCCTCTGAGGTTGGGGGCATATTCTGCCAAGTCCACGGAGCGTAGCCACTCCATCACTCGATGGTTGGTCCACTGCTGAACCTCTGATGGGGTGATGCTATTCTATGGGAACAAACAACCACAAAGAGCTTCAGTTATTGGCCACAGGATCCTAAATATTAAGCTGCATGTTCTGTCTAAAAGGTCTGCCCCATGGAGCAGTTACTCGACATCTCACTCAATACTTAAAGAAACTAGAAAAAGTGTTTGCTAATTTAAATTGTCTTTTAAAGAATTTAAGTCACAGAATTTCAAGCTTTCCTTCACACTAATAAAGCACTACTTTAGGAAAGGGATTCATCATTATGATATATTTACATCTATGGATTAAGGAGGCAAGAAAAAAAAATACACCCAAGAAAAGGAGGAAGCATCACTGAAAAACAATCTTTGACTTTAGTTACACAAGTGGAGCCACCATGCGGGGGTGGGGGTCGGGAGGAAGGAGTACAGAAAAACAAAGTCTAAGAATAAATGCAGCTGGACTGGAGCCTGCGAAGAGACTGGCTTCTCGTACAGGCTCCAAGAAGAAACAGGTCTTAATTTGACACACATGGACCGACACTTGCGTGGAAGTGGAGCCTGTATGCCTCAATCTTAAATGCTACCTCGTCAGATGGACGCCTGCGGAGACAGTTTGGTTCAAAGTTATTGATCCTCAGGACCTGGATGGCCCTTTTGATGCTGAGCTGGTGTAGCACGCTCACCACCTTCAAAGACAGCAGGTCATCCTGTAAAAGAGAACAGAAGGAAGAGCTCACTGTGCTGGCCTATGGCAGGGGACTTTCTTAGGAATCTCAGCAAACTGCAATAGAAATAGAAGAGCCCCTCAAACCAACATGCCCCAAGGGCTTTTCTGTGTTTTCAAAGCTTTCATTTAGTCACAGAACCCTTTTTACTGTTCTGAACAAAATCCTCTCCAGAACCCCAAATGAATGCTGATCCTAATGAAGCTGACTCCTGGTGGTTTCTCTCTCCTCCAGACAGGTTCTGGAATTCCTTTGTTTCCTCCTGAGCTTGGAGAACTTGATCTGCAGATAAAACATATCCCTTGGGCACTGGCCAAACTGCCCTCTCTTTTTCCTTTCAGCAGGCAGGTAAGAGCAAGCGATGCCCATTGGTGATCAAGGCTTGGTTTTCTGAACTACGACACATCATAGTTTTGGGGAAAATCACAATAGTTGCTCTTGTTATACTATTCTTTGGCCCTAAAAATTCTCTAATTCTAGAGTATCACACTTTATCTAGCAGACATTGTGAACAATTTTGGAAAAACTATGTCAATCAGTGCAAAGGTTTTGGTGAGAGTTAGGGAGGAGAAGAGAAGTGATGTTATACTTATCACATATATGACCAATCAACCCTGAAAAACTTTCACCAGTCTGTGGCTATTGGGAACATTTTCAAATATACCAAACACACCAAAACAAATTATTTCAGAAGGTGATTTGGGGGCCAGTGTCAAGATAAGCACCAGTCTACTTCCAAACACACCCAGAAAATAAACAAGGAAAACATCCATTTTAGACACACCTCACTGATAACACATTTCTTATGAAAAATAAAAAGGAAAAAATCTACCATAGAAATATATTTAAAATACAACTATTAGACAATCAGTTTAAAGTCTTTCTTTTTTTTTCTTTTCTCTTTTGAGACAGAATCTGCTCTGTTGCTCCAGGTAGAGTTCAGTGGCGTTACCATAGCTCACTGCAACCTTGAACTCCTGGGCTCAAGGCGATCCTCCTTCCTCAGCCTTCTGAGTAGCTGATACTATAGGCATGCACCACCACACCCGGTTAATTTTTCTGTTTTTAGTAGAGATAGGGTCTTACTCGTGCTCAGGCTGGTCTCAAACTCCTGCACTCAAGCAGCTCTCCCACCCTGGCCTCCCAGAGTGCTAGGATTATAGGCATGAGCCACCGTGTCTGGCTCAGATTAAATTCTTGAGGATACTAACTGAGCAAAAAGTATTCCCTGTTTTTTTTTTTTTTTTTTGAGACAGAGTCTCGCTCCGTTGCCCAGGTTAGAGTGCCGTGGCGTCAGCCTAGCTCACAGCAACCTCAAACTCCTGGGCTCAAGTGATCCTCCTGCCTCAGCCTCCCAAGTAGCTGGGACTACAGGCATGCACCACCATGCCCGGCTAATTTTTATATTTTTTTATATATATATATATATTTTAGTTGTTCAGCTAATTTCTTTCTATTTTTTAGTAGAGACGGGGTCTTGCTCTTGCTCAGGCTGGTCTCAAACTTCTGACCTTGAGCGATCCACCCACCTCGGCCTCCCAGAGTTCTAGGATGGATTGATTTCTCAAAAGTAGTGTCTCATAAGTTAGGAATGGTATTTATTTATTTATTTATTTTTTTTTTGGAGACAGGGTCTTGCTCTGTTGCTCAGGCCAGAGTGCAGTGGCTTGATCATTAGCTCACTGCAGCCTCAAACTCCTAAAAGCTCAATCTTCCTGCCTCAGCCTCCTGAGTAGCTTTGACTACAGGTGCATGCCACCACACCTGGCTAATTTTTCTTATTTTTTGTAGAGGGGTCATCTCACTACATTGCCCAAGTTGGTCTTGAACTCCTGGTCTCAAGCCATCTTCCCACCTTGACCTCCAAGCCCTGGGATTACAGGTATAAGCCACTGCACCTGGCCCATATTTAACATATTTTAATCTAAGATTGGGATACCCATTCCAAACATTTCAATGTAAACTATTTTCATCTAACTAAAGTCTATCAGATTAAAAAAAAGTATAATGTTTATAACGTAACTAAAATGTTAATTATTTTTGAAATTCTCTATAGTTTAAAGGATCTTAAAAGAAAAGACTGTTTTCTTTTAAATCGAAACAGAATTTTTTGTGATTTTTTAAATTTATGGAAGAGTTGACAAAGATAGTATTCTATATACCTTTTACCTGGCTTACCCTAACATTAACATTTTATGTAAGCATGATACATTCATCAAAACTAAGAAATTAATATACACAATACAATCAACTAAACTACAGACTTTATTCAGATTTCACTAATTTTTCCATTAAGGTCCTTTTTCTGTTCCAGGATGCAATCCAGGATATCACATTAAAACAGACTTTTTGTGACTTAGAACTTCTGGGGTTAAATTTCCCAAAGTAAGCTACTTTTTTATAGCCATGAAAGTTATACATATGCTTCTTATGATTTTAAGCCTGAATTTGCTCACATTCCCAAGAGAATATATTCACAGTTAGATTGGTGGGCAAATATTTACTGAATTTGTTCCAGCCAGAACAGGGAGCTATTAAAAGCAGGGATCTGGAAACAGCCTGTGAGTTCAACGGCTTTCTGTTGCTTTCCAACTGTGGAAACTTGGTCACCAAGCCACCCAATCTCTCGATTCCTGTGTTTATGCATCCAAAAAAATGGGGGTAATAATGATAATAACTCAATAATTAAGTATTAATTGAGTAAAATGCTTAAAAGAGTGCCTGACACAGAGTAAATGTGCAACATCCTACACATATGCAGGTTTCCACGATGGGCCCACCAAAGTACGGACTTGCACTCAATGATAGAGAAGAAAACAAATCCCATGACCTGAACTCCAAATTTCTTTGATATTGAGAAATTCCTACTTAGGCTGGCTGTTCCAAACTTTCCACTTATTTAAAGAAGAAGATACTTGTGGTAGTTGGGTCCATAGCTTAGTTTGCAAAAGGCTATCTAAATAAAAGTAACTTGGATACAACATTAATAATATCATGGAATCTACAACAAAGTTCTGCTGGAATCCATCTCTCCCACTGTTGTAAAGTAGGGAACAGTCCTTTTGCTCACTGGCTGGTAGGCTAGAAATGGACAATAAGGAAGGAACCGGAGTGAAAGTCTAGGCTTCTTCCCTCCTCCTTTACTTCTGCCCTAGCAGAACTGGGCTGAAGTGAGAAGGATGAGAAGTTTTCACCTAACCATTGTTCCAAGAGGAAGGGAAGGGACAAAGAGAAGACAAGTCCCTGTGGATGTCAGTTCAAAAGGGCAGCCTCTTCTGAGTGGTCACTGCACACGCAATTTAGAAATGGTCAGGGCTTCAACACTGTACATTCTCTCCATTTTTAAATGTTTATGAGATATAATTCACGTACCACAAAAGGCACTCAAAGTATACACACATCAAAAAAAAACACACACACAAGACAAAGTGCACGCTCCAATGTTTACACTGTTGAATATATATAAACTTAACTATCTGGAGAGCTTGGTTTCAATTAGGTTTCACTTAGAATAAATTGGGGTTTCAAATTATCCCAAGGCCATTGCAATCACCAAATGCTACAATTTAAGCTTCACAGGAAATAGTTCCACCTCTCTCTTCAGCAACACCTTCAAACTCCAGTGGAAGCATTGTGAAAACATTATATTTTGCTTACACTATTTCTGTGTTTTTCAGAGAAAAAGAAGTTTTACTCCCCAAGCCCCACAAGGGAATCACTTACAACAGTCATGTAATGGAGCATTCGACCATCTACCCGTCCTTCATCAAACTGAGTCTTATACTGGGGGAGGCCAATGTCATCCAGCCATCCTAAGAGAGAGGAAACAGTATTATTACCAGGCGGCCAAACGCCTGTTCTTATGATTAAAAAGAAGATGCAGCTATATCTACTATCATTTTTTTTTTTAAAAGAATAAAACCTCTTACTAGTGACCCAGTTGAAATCTAGCTTCCCATGATTGGTTTCTTCTTCTGATCCCAGAGCTTGCAGAGCCAGCTGGAGTTTCTTTCGATGAAGTGAATGCTTGATTCCAAGTTCCTGAAACAATGAACAGAAACACTGAATTTATGATGCTATCTATACAGGCTGGATGCCACTGACAAGGATGCAAATCATTCCAAAATAAAGCTAACATTAAAGATCCAGTTCTTCATTAAATTACAACAGTAACTTGGGCTAATAAAATGTTGTTGAACAAAGGGCCCTTAGAAAGCAAAGACCACCACAATTAGTTTAGTGTTGTGGTAGGCATTCCCTAGTGACTCATTTTCTTTGTAAGACGGGAACTGTAGCATGCATAATAGGAATTTTACTCTGATTTTGTACAAAATGTTAAATAATTGGGAAGAAATCTTAAATAATTGGACATACAGTGTAGGGTGCTTTTTGTTCCTTTTGCAAAGGAAAGTTGGATTGCATATATTACATTGAGAAGATAGGCCATCGATAAAGGTGCAAAATGATTTTGAGAAATATGAGCTTAAGGCTTATTATTATGCCTACTTAATTATTTTTCATTAAAATGCCCATTGGCTTAAGCGTTTCATAAAGAGTCAAGACCAGGTCCTTCCTTTTAAGTCCATGATATAAAACGAGCACAAAGCAATTTAAAAACCCAAACTTTTTCAAGAGGACTTACTGGCTTCACTCACATCCCTTTCTGGAGTATAAAAGAATCCTACATTCATATGCGCTTTCCCTCAGTATCCATTTTGTAAACAAAATAGAGAAGCAGTCACCTTCTCTAGATCTTGTTGAGAAGCCTGCAAAAGCGTTTGGCCAGATGTAATCCAGTGCTTGCCAGAATTCAGGTAGAAGCCCAAGCCCTGTTCCACGAGCCAACTGCACACTTGCTCCTTGGTCCATTTGGCAAATGGCGTATCCAAGTCACTATGGGAAAATGAATAACTGCATGAAAAACAATCCAAAGCCAATCCTTTGGCTTTTCATCAGTTCTGAACAACTGTACATTCCATAGATATGGAATTCCCTGATGATATACATTTCACCATGAAAAGCTTAATTTTTAGTATATATTGGAGGAGGAAGTGGTACCAGAGTTCAAAGTCATCTTCTAAAACCACTGCCTTTGTTTCAATGAAACCACAAAAGTTCAATGTGATATAGCAAGAACATGTTCTATAGAAAAAGACCAAGCTGAACCAATGTTGGAAGATTGGATTCCGAAACAGGAAACTCAGTCAGACTGAAAGAAACTCAAGTCTAACTCGAATTAACTTTAGCAGAATTATGGTTTCTCTCCAGGTGGTACCTGATAAGAAGAGGGCGATAAGCCATCACTGAGTGTAGTCTGAAAAAGCAATCAAAGCAAAATTCCTGTTTTCTTCTACTGTTGTGTTCTAAGAGAACATATGGCAAATGAGACTATTTGGTATTTGAGGAAGGACAAAGAGAGTTTCCTCCTGGTTGAAACCTGTGCCCAGTGTTCTGCCCATGTGGGAGGGGCTGGGTTTAAAAGGTTTCTAGCCCATTACGCTTTCAAAAGATTTGGTATCAACAGTCTGTACTTTATGGTTGCCAACCGCACCCTTTCATGCTTAGTCAGTGCTGTAGCTATAAACCAGCCCTGAACTTTGATAAGAGTGGGGAAGTTCTTAGAGCCTTGTTTTTTCAGTAGAGACAAGGTCTTACTCTGTTGCCTACACCGGAGTGCAGTGGTACATTGAGAGCTTTCCTACAGCCTTGAACTCCTGGGCTCAAGCATTCCACCCGCCTCAGCCTCCTGGGTAGCTGGGACTACAGGAGTGCACCACCACGCCCAGCTAACTTTTTCTATTTTTGTACAGCCAGAGTCTGGCTCTGTTGCTCAGGCTGGCCTCAAGTGATCCTCTTTCCTTGGCCTCCCAAAGTGCTGGGATTACAGTGAGCCACTGTGCCCGGCCATTCTTAGAGACTTAATAAATAAAACATTAGGTACTCTTGATAAATCTAAGAATTCTGATAGAATTTATATCTTTAATTGCTTTCACAGATTCCATCAATTACTAATGTTTATTGAGCAGTTATTGTTTGCCAGACACTTAACACATATTAACTTATTTAATCTGCACTAATCCCCTTTTCAAGTAGATACTAATTACTATAAGAAAACGAAGGCACAGAGCATGGAAGCCATTGCTCAAGGTCACCCAGCTGGTAGAAAATCATAAGGCCAGAAATCAAATCCAAGTTGTCTCATTTTAGAACCTGGTCTTAACCACTATGCTAGCCCATCTTTCTAAAGCTATGCCGTAGAGTACTTATAATTATTGTCTATGTAAAATGTAAGTCCAAGAACCATTCTAATACAGATGTTGTTGACACTTTAGCTCTGGCTCCTCAGCTAGTTTGCACAGCCCTCACCTTCTGTTTAGTTGCTCATCAACCATTGACAAAGTGCACCACTGTATAGATGATGGACCCGTCCAGTAGGCCCAGCATAAGCAACAACTTGGTTTAACCCAATGATGGTACGAACACTGCAAGAGCTCATGAGGCCTTGATGAACGGTACAGATGCAGAAAGTCCCTCAGTTTGGCTGTTCTTACCTGTTAGACTGTCCCAAGTCTCGAGACCAACCCAACCGGGGCCCTGCAGTTGCCCTTGTCCCTCCTCTTTTGAATTCAGACTCAGACATGTCATCTGGGTTGAATGTCGTTGACTGACTTCTCCTAAGTCTGAAGAAGACACAACACGAATTGCCTTATTAGTCCTGAAGAGGCCTTAGACTTGCTAATCGGAACATTTTTAGCTGGCACATATATTCGAGCCTATCCTCTTTGTATGTCATTAACACAGACATTTGAGTTTAAACTTTAACTGAGACCCAATGAGTTAATGAATCCCAAATCACAACCTTCCTTCCATAAGAGGAATACAAAAGTCTTACAATTCCATACCCATTTTCAGCCAGTTTTCCAATTATCCCTACATTGAGCCACATATAAGACAAGGCCCACTCCATTTGTTTGCTCTTTTACTTACTTTCCAAAGAGTTTCATGATACCTCTGGATTTCTTTTTGGAATCCGGAGATGGTGGAGATATCTGGAAGGGACTGTTCCCCTGTGAACCTTTTGGCCGAGAAGACACACCAGCGAGATCCAGGTGCTCGGCTGTCTCCTTTTCTGTTTCAGCTATTCCAAGAACAGAATAAAGACTTGATGAATTTTTAAATACGGTGTGAACATGATTAGATGTTAACCTTCTTGGTGTTAGCAACTGTTAAGAATTCTTCTTCTGCTGGTCTATAAATCAGTGATTTATAAAGAGCACCCTATAAGTATTAAAGATGGAACACAAATGTACATTCTACTCTACAGTTTATTGTGTGTAAAGTTAATAAACTTAAAATTGCAACTCCTTTGAAGATTAAAAGAGCGTGACAGGATTGCCATATTCTTTCGAGTGATTTGAATTCATAGTATTAATAAAATTAGACTCAACACTGCTGTGCACTTGGTACTGGTGACTACCTCCTGCATCCTTTAAAATCATGTCCTTTAACTTCCTGTCATGACACTCTCCTAGACCTGTCGACTGACAGTTCCTTCTTTGCTGCAGCTCTCCTGTTTTCTTCTCCTCCTCCACTCTGCTCCAAGATTCTAAGTTCACTCTGCAGGATCTCTTGACAAGCTCACCCAAATCTGAGCTCAGCGCTAAATAATGGCTTTACTCATCTATAAGTAGGTGCCATTAAAACCTCTGGGCCTCAACTCTCTCTCCAGCCTCAATATCTGAATGTGTATATTCCCAATTCAGTGTGTCAATTCAGTGACTCTACAAACCTATCCGATTTCCCTGAGAGTCTTTTCCTGTCGTATTTTCTTACTTGGTATTTAATTAACATTAACTAACAGTTTCCCTGTTACTCTAATTCAAATTATATGCCATTTCCTTTTTTCTTAAGAGATGGAGTCTCACTCTGTCGACCATGCTGGTCTCAGACTCCTGGCTTCAAACAATCCTCCTGCCTCAGCCTCCCAAAATGCTGGGATTATAGGTGTGACCCACCTCACGTGGTGTCATTTTCTTTTCATTCCTTCTTCTCTTTTGGCATTTACACCAACTACATTACCAAGTTCTTGCAATTCTTTATTTAAGAAATGTATTCCAACCTATTATGTCCTAGGCACTGAGAGAACAAGGAACTAGATATGCATGTTTCTTTTGATATAAAGAAAACCAACTTTGATTTAGTGCCTGTTGATTTTCCTTTAAAAGAATAACACCCACATTTGTCATGCCCAGATCTCCAAGCTTGAACTATTTTAGTTCTTTTAGCTGTCCCTTAGTGGGCGATCCTACACTAGCAAACACAAGGGCCACTGCTCTCCTCAATATGAGATTTAATGCTTCATAAAGGAAAGTAAAAGTTGTACAAAAATCACAGAACAGTGTTTCGGCAAGATATACAAGTTGCAGAAGTTGACTTTTCTATAAAGCATAGCTGTGATTCTAGGTTATAGTAAGCAGCATTTGCCTCAGCGTTAACAATACAGTTCTTCTAAGAAACATGCAAAAAAAACTATTTGAAAATAGTTGTCTGAATTACATTAATTTCTATTATGCATCCAGTGTTCATTCTGGACATTAAGCCTACAAAGAGAGAGAAGTCACTCTTGCTGGTCCACCTGAATAGATACGTAGATACCCATGTGAGGTAATGGCACCTCTTGGAAAAACCCAAAGGAACTTCTCCAATTTAAACCCTACAACCGTGATGGGTACAGGTGGCCCTGAAAAGGGTGCCTAGCTCATTCCCACCTCAAAACCACCATATTTCTACTTTTCATTTTGAGAACTTTCTCCCCGGCTGTCCCGTGCCCTACTGAGCTGTCTCTCTCCTTAGTTCACTTTGGGGGTGACTTGTCACACAACACGTACAGGTACTTCTGTTGTCACTAGATATTACCTCCATCTTCAAAGCAATAAAGTGTCAGAATAATGTTCCCCTAAGAGAAGTAAGCCTAAAATTATCATCTTTGATATTTTCTACAAACCTTATTGGGCTAAAAACATTGATTTCTGGAGGCTGGGGAAAATGTAAGTATGAAGAAGGGATTGCATGGACTTGGGAGTTAGCATGTGATGACATGTATGCATTTCAAGGGTGAAAGCCGGAAGGTACCATGCCAGGACATTCCTGCCCTGCACTCAGAGAGATGCTGTGTATTTCTAGGTCCTCTCGGCACTACTCACAGGTGTCCTTAGCATTGGTTAAAACAGCATTTAGGCTTAGAAGCAAAGCTCTACAGAGTCCTCTTTAGCAGAAAGTGAAAGGAACATTCTGGAATCAAGAACTCCATTTTCTGATTGCTCCCAGCTTGCTTTCTAGAGATCACAGATGCCATGAGCGGGGATTAGACGGGTTGGAGCACAGCACTGGCACAGACTGGCATGCAGGGGTACGATACCTAAGGTGGGTGCACTGGCACTTCGTTTACGATCTTCAGATATCCCAACAACGCACACAATCACACGCAGCCCAATGGAGAGAACACAGGGGGATGACAAAATGAAACACAGATCAGACTCCTCCTCACGGTGGAGGACAGGCATGCACCACACTGAGCCGCTGAGGTTACGCACAGGCTCCAGTAGGACTGTTGATGTTAATTTATCCACTATCAAAACAGACAGGAAACTCTATAATGACGTCAACGGAAATCACGACTTTAGGTCTTTCCACTAAGTTTACACCACAGGAGACAGCAGGCTGAGAGTTGATATATCTTCCCACCACTAAATTAAATCCTCCAAAGCATTTTTTGCTAACTTTCCCCCCAAGTCACTCACCTTCGTTTCTGAGAAAGAGAAATGAATAAATGAATGAGGGCATAAGGAAGTGACTGCTCTCTTCCTCCTTCTTTAAGAATTAGGGCAAAGGCATTTTGGACACACATACCCAAGTTTGGGGCACTTGCTGTCCTCTTGTTACTTTTGATTTTAAAAAAGCCCCGGCCAAAGGAAGATCTGGCTTTTCGAGTGCCAAAGGGGTTGTCATCCATGGAGGCATTGTGTCCTGGAGCTTTGGGAGGGAGGCTCTCGAACGGGCTGCTTTCCGCTAGAGGTTTTTCCTGAGAGGTAGGTGAGGATAATGAAGCTCAGCATGAATGTGCACCGTCACTAGCACCTGCCAGGCTCAGTGCTAAACAGTTGTGCTGCACACATGAACTTATCTGAAAGAATAACTGAACTGACACAGTGATTACCAATATCAAATGCCACATTAGAAGTTGAAAGAATCAATTCTGAGAGCTACTTAAGAAACAACAAAAGCAACAAGAAAAACACATTCACCACTAGTCTATAATCAATGTGTTTAGGGCCTTAAGTATTTAGGATACAAAAATTCTCAAATTTTATTTGTTTTATTCCTCAAAATACATGGAGATATCACATAACCAGAATAATTACCAGTGCATTTCTTACTTATCTAACAATTATGACACAGCTTTGGCTATAATGCAGTTCATTTACTTTTAAAACTATGTACATAGAAGCCCAATATAATTATTCTAGAAAGCAGGTATTATTCCTCAGCTTCTCTACCAGCAATATAAGGAGATTCTACTCAAATCATTTTAAATATTCTTCCCAAAGAATGAAAAAATGAAGGTGCAATCAGAAGTGTTTATTTTGAGCTTTTTGGTTGCTTGAATTGGCAAGTATAGTAACATAGTATGTTACATTGTTTTAGTATCACACAAAGATGCTTTGGTTTGCTTGTTCTCATTTCTCTCATATCTCCTGCCCTCTGTTTCTCTTTTTGCAGAAGTGGAGAGAAGGGCGAGGGAACACAGGCATTTAAGGTTATTATTTTACCCTACATTAATACTGCTCATAGTGACTGAAAGTTTATAGATGGCACAACTTAGTGGTATTATAATCAATGTCTCAACACTGATGGCAAAATCATTTAACCACTTATTGAACTGACTAGACAAAAAGGACTTTGATTACAGCTGTTGCCACTGACTGCTTTGTCAGTTCCGTCCACACGTGACTCAGGCAGTAAGAGCCAGCAGTTACGAGACACATCTGCAAGTAGCCTGACTTTTGGACTATAACCTGCAAAGGTTATTGATCAAAAATCAAGGGTAAGAAGAACTGGGGCATCTGTTAATTACATCTTTAAAAATACTGAAATGTTTGCTTTAGGTGGACAACGGCTGTATAAAATAACCTGCTGGCAAACTAAGAAGGGCTTTTTGTGAGGTCTAAGGAAGCCCAGTTATGGTCATGAAGAACATCAAATAGCATGACAGGGAGATAACAGTTTTTTAATAACTTATCAAGGTGAAATTCACGCACCAAAGTAATGATTTTAAAGTGAATAATTCGGTGCCATTTAGTACATTCGCACTGCTGTGCATACACCACCTTTGCCTAGCGCCAACACATTCCATCACCAGAAAGTAAAATCCCTCACCACTGAACAGTGTCTCCCCATCCTTCCCTCCTCCCACCACTGGTAACCACCAATCTGCACTCTGTCTCTATGGACTGATCTATTCTGGATACTTCGTATAAATGGAATCATAGAATATGTGACCCTTGTGTCTGGCTTCCTTCACTGAGCATAATGTTTTGGAGGTTCTGAGAATTTTGGTCTACTGGAGACATTTAAGCAATTTACATGTAGTGGAAGTCATAAACATTCCTACATTGTAATTTGTAAAAATTACCTCTGAAGGCTTCTGAATAGACTCCTTTTCCTGTTCAAAGCAACAACAATATTTAAAGTTGTTATAGGAATCCTTTATGTATTCTAAACTTGTAACATACAATTCCATAAGTTAAAAAAAATTGCATCTGCTTCTAAGCTATAAATTCTTAGTTTCATTTATTTCCTACAATGTTTTATTAAAGTCTCCATTTGGGGTTTTACATACTACTTTCAATACTTCATAGTCATACTTATCATTAACCCTGACATCTAATAATTTTCCATTAGAGAAACCACAAGCCCTTCTTGAGAGTTTTATTTGAAAAATGGGAAAAGATGAAGACTGCTAAATATTTTCTTCTCAGCACAACAGACAAAAGAAACACAGCACCTACCCCATCTGATTGCTCTTTCTTCAGATTGCCCAGGCTGCTGGACTTTTGCAGACTTGAAGTTCTAAAGATAATAGTAATAATAATTAGGATTAATCATAAGTGGCTCTGCTACTACTATTTCTAAGTAGAACATCTTGGAAAGAAACTAAAATTGAGTGTGGGTTGAATCCCAGTAACAAAAGAAAACCTGGAATCAGGCAGTCACTTATGTGCTTAACTAAATTTTTTTAAAAGCAGGGGAGGTTAACTGTCCTGCCGATGACTCTAAATGTCCTGCACATGTTAGAACAGCTGGAAAAATAATTAGGACCATCCTTATGATGTCAGTATTTGAAGATAAACCAGTGTTTCCCACGGACCGATCGTGCTTCCTTTGCATATATACATTTACACCAGGAACTTTTAAAATATTCATGTACTATTTATCTCTAATCCTTCTAAGTAAAATAAAGAATGAAAGTTTTACTTTTCAATTCACAAAGGAATCACTTTCCTGAATGTGGCAAAGCAATTCATTTCATAGTTCTGACCAAAGCATAATAGAGGAATCCCTATTTCTGCCCATAAAAATTCGTTTGCTATCCTAGAGAAGGCAAAGTGACACCATAATTATCCAGAGACTTCCTCTTTCATATAATTATGTTCAATTATATCGAGCTGGTGCTACTCAAAAATTGAAGGCAGGAATATCTGACCAGTTGTGAGACAGAGAGATGGGGCGGGGGGGAGGCGGGGGGAGGCGGGGGAGAGAGAGAGAGACACACACACACACACACACACGCACACACGGAGGTGGGGAGAGGGAGAGAGTATGAATGCATTTGCTCTAAGAAATAGAATAATATAAACATATAAACTTTCAAAAGGCATTTTCCTGTATTTATGTGTATATAAGTTGCTAGAAGTGTCAACTACCCAATAAAATAAAAGATAATACTGAGAAGAGAGAAGATCTCAGCAATGAGTATTGCTCTAAAAATAGACTTTCTTAATTAAATCCAGACTTTAACTTGGATGAACATAGATATTAGTTCAGTTTATAAAATTGAAAGTGCAAAAAAACCTATCTTAGCTTTTCCAGCCATCGCATCATCTTCTGATATTTTTTTCTGCTGTACTTAAAATAGTAGTACAAAAATGAATTAAAAGCACTGGCCTTCAAATGAAAACTGATGAAAAAAGGCTAGATTTGCAAAACCCTGGCAGGAGATAACAGTAAATGAGCATTTCTTTGTAAATTTACAACCCTCTCACCTCCACCACCCCCACTTCCACCCCCACCCGATCATTATGGCTGCATTAATTTCTTCATTAATTTACTGAAGAAATTATTATTTTTTTTATTTTTTATTTTTTTTTGAGACAGAGTCTCACTCTCTTGCCTAGGGCGAGTGCCGTGGCATCAGCCTGGCTCACAGCAACCTCAAACTCCTGGGCTCAAGCGATCCTACTGTCTCAGCCTCCTGAGTAGCTGGGACTACAGGCACGTGCCACCATGCCCGGCTAATTTTTTTTTCCTATATATATATTTTTAGCTGTCCAATTAATTTCTTTCTATATTGGTAGAGACAGGGTCTCGCTCTTGCTCAGGCTGGTCTCGAACTCCTGAGCTCAGGACTATCTGCCCGCCTCGGCCTCCCAGAGTGCTAGGATTACAGGCGTGAGCCACCGCGCCCGGCCAATTTAATGAAGAAATTATTAATATAACAGAACTCTCTTCTTTATCAAGCCTCAGTAACATTTTTTCTTTTTTTTTTTGAGACAGTTCTGTTTCCTGGGCTAGAGTGCCATGGCGTCAGCCTAGCTCACAGCAACCTCAAACTCCTGGGCTCAAGCGATCCTCCTGCCTCAGCCTCTGGAGTTGGTGGGACTACAGGCATGTGCCACCATGCCTGGCTAATTTTTTTTATATATATATATATATTTTCAGTTGTCCAGCTAATTTCTTTCTATTTTTTTTAGTGGAGATGGGATCTCGCTCTTGCTCAGGCTGGTCTCGAACTCCTGAGCTCAAACGATCCGCCTGCCTTGGACTCCCAGAGTGCTAGGAGTACAGGCGTGAGCCAGCACGCCGGGCCTCAGTAACTTTTTTACATTCAAGAAAATATAACTTACAAAACACTATCACATAGCTGGGTTTCCACAGCAGCACCAAGGATTATTTTTCCATCACTAAAATGTTAAAAGAAAAAAAAAAAAGATATTTATTAACTTCATGAATAAAAGACCATATATATTTTAAGTGAACAAAACTGTCAAAAACAAAAAATTATGCCAAAGAAACTATTTCTATTTTTTTAAATAGTCTATTTTATTTTATTTTGCTTAAATTTAAGATTAGAAAAATAATTTGAGAATATGTTGGCAAAAAATTCTATTTGCCTACAGAGAAACTACTGTATCCCTCTTTTGTCTCTTTCATACCCATCCTCCAAATGGCTTCATGGCACATGACTGTGACTATCCTACTTACAATCCTTGGACAGTCACATGTGACCCAGGATATAAAAATCCCAGTTCCTTCAAATCCTTCTCTAAACCTGACCACCCCACCTCCCCAGCCTCATCTCCTGTTACTTCCTATTTCACCCCTTTTATTTCAATAATACAGAACTGATTATGCGCCTGTCCCCGCCAACACCTTGCTGTTTCTTGCTTCTCTGGGTAACAGTTGCATCTGTATAAATGCAATGTACCCTTGTCTTTGGTTGATGTACTTTTTTGAACATTCACATTGCAATGTTAGATCACAAATGACATACTTCTCTTCAAATGAAGTCTCTGCCTTAGGAGGCAACTTTGAATTTTCAGAAGTTTCCACGTCTATAGATGCTGGCAATAATGAAGGGATTGAAACTTGCAAGATGCTGGTATGGAACTGTAATATAATTATAAAAAGTCAAAAATCAACCAAACAAACAAAACACAAGCTACAGAGTAACAAAACATAAATAAGATGATTAAACAGTCCATTGATAAAATCTCATATATCTGTGTTTAGAACGCTAATGTCTATAAAATGATTTCAGAATATAAACATCTACACGGAAGAAGCATTAATCAGAGAGACATTCTGGAGGACGCTGATTTTTGAACTTGGTTCTGAGTAAGACTCTGAATATTGTGAATAAGATATACTAAGTACCATCAAGCAAGTTAATAGCAAATCCTATCAACTTTAAGCCCTGGCTGGAATCTTGGTTGACACACTTGCCCAGGTGGTCCTAGGCAAGTCACTTTACTAGGCATCCATTTCCTGCTCGGTAAAATGAGAACAATGCTTACCTTACAGGGTTGCAATGATTTAACATGAGATTTGGGTAACCTGCTTTGTTTACAAAGCTCTATTTTGACTTTAATTTCTACCACTAGTCTAACACGGAACACTGCTCAAGTCAGTTAATTATCATTCTATCTCTGAACTAGTTGACTCATTTCAGTTGACAGAATGGATGAAAGTGTAATTACAACAAATTACAATGTACTTTGTGGCTACCACTTAAAACACTTTAGCTTAAATAATAACAATGTTAGAGGAATAAAATATAAACAAATGCCTTGTGCATCCTAAAAATGGAGTCTGAAAGAATAGTAATACTTTGGTTTTCAATAATTTTTGACAACTGTAGATCAGTTAGATCATGGACCATGTCATAAACTAACAAATGAAACACTTTAAAAAATGTTCCAGTAAAAAATGAACAAAGTTTGCCTTAGTGAGCGCCTGCAAGTTAACTAATCAGTGACAACTTCTCACTTCTTAAAGCTGCCCTGGAAGGACTCACATCGCTGAACACAATTCTACACACCAACCAATCAGAAGCAGTCTCGCCTTAGTACCCACACCTCTCCAGCTGATGTCAATTTACTCTTGTCACCGAAAGTCCACCAATCCTTCAGCTCTAAGCATCCTAAAATCCCTACATATGATCAGCTTAAAGAAAAAGTACTTGACCAGCAAAGCTCACTTACTTAAGGAAGTAATATATTTAGCTTTGCGATTTTTGTTTCAGTTACTGAGTGGTGGTCTCATCCTTTACACTATAAAACATTATATAATTTATATAATTTATATTATTATAAAATAGGAGATTATTTCACTATCAATTTTTTCAGTTTGCATCTTTATGATTAATCCTAGGCAACTTATTTAGCCATTATCACTGTTTCTGTAACAGAGAATGGCCTGGAAAAAACGGCAAAAATATTTTCGGTCTCTTTGAAACATCTACTCCTTTTTGAGAACTCAAAAATCTGCATCCCGGCCTCAGGCCACTGGTTGGGAAAGGCAGAGAAATGTCCTTTATTCTTTGTGCAACAGGAACTCTCCAGGGGAAGGTCTGGGCAGAGGTCAGGAGACTATATCCCCCCGGAGATGAGTCAGATCAGAATAATCAAATATAGTTGAACAGCAAATGCCTGAAGCTGAATGGCCTCCCTCTAAAAGCTCTGTAATTCTGCTTACGGACATGAATTTTGGATTTAGAGACAGGAGTCTACAGTTTTCCCCCTTTGCTGGCAAAGTAATAAAACTTCTTTCCTCCTCCTCACCCTGTTGTTCTCGTTCTTCTGATGTAACCGCGAGGACAAGTGCTGAGCTTCTGGTAACATTTCTTGAAGTTCATTTACTTCCTTGGATTCCTAATCATGGGGAAGAAATAACTACACCAACAGACCGACCCGTTTTCTTGATCTCTTTTTCAAACTTCAAGGCTTTAACTCTATAAACCAGAATAAAATCTTAAGGCTCTCTGCCACCGGTCAACTGAATGGACCCCCCTCTGCGCCAATGGGATACTGCAAAACTGAGTTGCTGGCCATGAGAAGGGAGGTCAGACATGGCTTATCATGCCTCCCTCATTTCTGTCAAAGACATCCGTAACAGGCCTAAGACTATACAAGACAAACCTGCAGGTACCACTTTACATAACAAATAACTTGAGTCTGGGTGTGTGTCTGGCAGTTTGTCTCTAATTAACAGAATTCCTTATCTTAAGTTAAAACATTCTAGCTTCATTTCTTTAACTAATTACAAATCAGAGTCTTTAAACCCACCTATAACCTGTAAGTCCCCAGCTTTGAGATGTCCCACTTTTTCAGGCCAAACCAATGTATGCCTTCCAGGTATTGATTTATGATTTGACTATAATTCCTGTCTCCCTGAAATGTATAAAAGCAAACTGTAACCCAACCACAGCAAGTCCACTTACTCAAGGCTTCTTGGGCATGGCTCCGGGCCATGGTCCTCAAATTTGGCTCAAAATAAACCTCTTTAAATTATTTTACAGAATTTGGCTTCTTTTCCATTGACAACTCCAAGCGCAAATTTCCCTCCAGGCTTTTCTATAAAAATGTGGCTGAACTCACGCAATCCTCACCAAACCATTCTTGTTACAAAGTCAAAATCTATCATTAAACTACAATTCACATAGCAAAGACTTTCGTTTTTGGTTAGAGGATGTAAGATTATCTGGGTGTATCCTACATGTAACAGTAGACCCTCCCTATGAATGCAGCACACTCATTGGCTGCCAAACGTTATTTTTCCTTTCAGTATAAACATATATTTAACAGTTGAGATTTTTTTCCCTCCAAAATATTTTTTATTCCTTAACGAATTCCTTGATTAATGAAACATTTTAGCCCTCTCCTACATTTAAGAGAGAAAAGTTGTTTTCTACTTGAATTCATTTTCACTCAATTCAAATTTCATTTGCTCATTATGTAACTACCAGCAATGGATATGAAGAATAAAGATGCCACTTGGTTTCTTATCACTATTTACAGTATTAATAAAATCTGAGAAGAGAGATGATCAAAGAACAAACTTCTGAATCTAAGGGAGCCAAGATTGTTTAGTTAAATGATGAAATTATTTCCCCTTCCTAATCTCTCTAGACAGAAAATTACACTAAAGTTAAGAAATGGTTTCAGGGCAAAGATTAAGCACAGGTACAGTCAGGAAAACATGGTTTTCAGATGAAGCCAAAGATGAGGCTGTAAAACCTTTTGCTAAAACCTCAGGAAGACTTAAGGTAGTACCATCCCCGTTGAACCTTTCAAAAAGATTAAAGGCTCTAAAAACAATGGGATATTCCACAGCTGCCTTACAGGAAACCCAAGGTAGAGAAAGGCTTATGGTGAAGATATCTGTGGAAGTGCTCTTATCTAACAGAGTGGATCATAAATCGATTCTCATGAAATTCCAAACATTTAAAGTATTATACCAAGATAGACTCAAGGGACAGAGATAATAAAAAATGAAAGAGGCTTTGGACCTCTACGGGCACTTTTGCAGGCAGAAAGCTGAGCAAACTATGCATCTGCAAATATAGGCTCCTTTTTATGGAAAAGGGAGGATGCCTTGGAGGGAAGAACCAAGAACCCAGAGGACTGAGCCCTAATCCAGGAACTGGCAACAGGAGCCTTGCTGGATTTCAGAATCAGTATGGACTAAACGATACCTGTGAGCCTTCCATAACCCCTCCTTTTTCATGGGAGTGCCTACAGCAGTTACATTATGCCTATGCCCCCATTGTATGCTGGGTGTCTGGGGAAACAGATAACCAGATAACTTGCCCTTTAAGTTCCCAGCTCTTTAAACTGAATGGACTGGTACTCAAGAAGCAGTGCCCGTGGCACTGTGTGCCCGAGGAGCTTCACCTACATCTTTACCTGATCTAGATGACAAGATCCTGGTATGCTGAGGCCTAGTTGGAATGTGACTTAAGAGTCTTTGGAGAGGGCACGAGTGCATTTCGCTTGGGAGAGGGATGTAAACTGTTGTAGCCAGAGGGTGGAGGGGCAGATTGTATTTTGGTTGCACCAATATATCCCATCCCACCTGTCCTTACGATGTGTTGTTGTCCCTTGTCCATCAAGAGGTAGGGTCTATGTTTCCTCTCCTTGAATCTGGGTGGGCCTATGAGCACAGATGCTCCTGCTGAGCACTGCCCAAGTTGCAGAGTCATCAGCAAAATAAATGTCATTCAAGCCACAGAGTTTTGAGGGTGGCGTACAATAGATAACAGATTTTGGTGCCAGTTTGATGCAATGTAAAGGAGTTTATGACTGTTTATTCCCCTTCAGTCGCTTTTTCCAAGTCTAAAGGAGTCAGAAGGAAATTTCATTCAATCATCTTTCAGAGTCACAATAAGAAGTGACTAAAATCAATTTATATAAGCTCACTTTATTCCCACTTTACTTATTCCTACTTATTCTGAAGTAGATTGTAATTTCATCTTTATGATAATATCTGTTTCCAAGGGAGTCATGTTTTTCCTGAATCTTATAAGCAATTTTGATATTGCCCAATTCATTTACTAAAGAGAGAGGAAAACCACACATTTTTTTAAAAAAAAGAACACAAAGATTGCCAGAACAAACGGAGAAAGTAATCGAACTGAGAAAAGAACTCATATTTTTCACCTTATCAACAGTGCTTTAACTTTCCATGACACAGTCTTCAGTATGAAGGAAATACTGAAAGTCTGTAAATACCTCTTCGGGAGCACTTGCGTTAAATGGGTCACGACTGGGAGAGCCCATGACTGGAGTAGGCGGTGGACTTTTCCCCAGATCACTAAAACCCTGTGCGTCCAACAAAGCCGAGATGGAGCTGGAATGGAGCAGATCCTCATACTCGCCGTCTTTGCCTAGAAAAAGACAAAGCAAAAACAGGACAACAGCAGCTTTTCATTTATATTTCACTTCTGGAAAAAAATTAAGAATCCCAATTATATTGAACATAAACATTTTTCTGATCTTCAAAAATCAAAGAGTCAACTTCCCCGGGCATCACTTGAGAAACAGCAACATGGGACCTGAGAAACAGCATCTTAAACTGCGAACATCGAAGGCCCAGGGGCTCTTGGCCACACTGAGTGCTGACCAGTGGTACTGACAGAGGAAGGCATACTCGATACAATCATTGAATCGTAAGATGGAAAGAAAGCTAAAAGTTAATGTATTCCAATAACACTCTTGTAAGTATGTTCTAAAATTAGGGGCTCTATGAATGTTGATTTAGAAATGAGCAAGCTGAGAAATCTTGGTACAAAAAACTAATTCTGAATAGCAACAAAGTCACCATTGAAACAACTTGATTTTCGTCACTGCTGTACTCTTGAAACAACATAGAAAGGAAAACAGGAAGACAGAGGACAACCTTTGATCTCTCAAGAGGATCCCTTTATGCCAGTTTTACAGCAGAACAAACAGTCTCACAGAAAAAAGCAACCACATATCCACCAAAGCAGCAACCTTTAGAATTTCTTTTTACATCTCTAGAAATGAAAAGGATTAAGGGCTGAACAACACAATGCTAGATAGACATTCTTTTCTAAAATTAGAAAGCATGATACTTAAATCTCTAATCTCTGAATAATACAAAATGGTAAATCACATACTTGTTTAATGATCTTAACCAGACCATAGCTTCTTAACTCAGGTTTTACTTAAGTGTTATTCTAATTTTATTAGAATTTAGGTGTTATTAGAATTGCGTGAGGCTTAACTCAATAAATATAAATCCTAGGGAGAAATCACTGTTTATACAATTCTTCATTAGAACAGGACATAACTTTCAATGGTTTATGAAAATCTATCCTGCTGTACATAGTTTAAAACTATTTCTTTTATCTACAGGTTCATATGAACAGAAAATAAAGACTAGAAAGAAATACAGAAAAATGCCAATAGTGATCATACCAATGCAATGATGAATGATTTTTACTCCTTTATTTCACAATATAGTCTAGTCACAGGAATGAATCTTTTCTTCCTTGGTTTTTAAACATAATAATCATAGTGTTGAAGTTCTATAAAATCAAACAATATTTTAAATGCTATGCAGATGTAAAAATTAATCACTTGCAAATCTGCAATATTCCTTAGAAGAAAGACTCTTTTGAAGGCATGGAAAATGTTGGGTGACAAGAATTGCTACAGGCAACACTGATAATTAGATGTTCATTTGCTCAAATATTCATAAAATCTTAATAATATACCAGGCCCCATGCACAAAAAGATGAAGATCCTTTGTTGCCCCCTAAAATTCTAGTCCAAAGCAGGATTTTCTTTGTCATCTCATCAAAATTAAAATTTCAAAATCTGAGTGTTTCATGAGCACCTCCCAGAAGACTTATTTACTGCTGGTGCTTACTTTGAGAGCAAATAACTCAACACATGCATTGTTAATAAACAACAGCACTTTCAGAGTTATTAACTTTTTGTTTGCTTGAATGACCCTCAAAGCTTTTCCACACTTGAGGATGGCCAATTAGCCCACGTGCAGATAAAATAATAATAAATAGAACAAAATACATAAGTATCTTTACTTACATGTCTTATAGGAATTTTTAGATCTTAATATGTTCGAAGCTGAACTCTATCCCCCTAATTCACCCCAGTGTTACTTCTCCAGGCTTCCCTATATTGGTGAATGGAGCCATGAATCTGCCTAGTTGCTTTAGTCAGAATGCCTATCTTTCTAGAAAAATGCCCAACAAACATGAAAATATGCTCAACATCACTCATCATCAGGGAAATGCAAATCAAAACCACAATGAGATACCACCTTACCCCTGTCTGAATGGCCATTATTAAAAAGTCAAAAAACAATAGATGTTTGTTGGATGAGGTAAAAAGGGAACGTTTATACACTGTTGGTGGGAATGTAAATTAGCACAACCCCTATGGAGAAAAGTATGGAGATTCCTCAAAGAACTAAAAGTAGACCTACCATTCCATCCGGCAATCCCAATACTGGTTATCTACCCAAAGGAAAAGAAGTCATTTTATAAAAAAGATACTTGCACCTGAACGCTTATTGCAGCGCAATTCACAATTGCAAAGATATGGAATCAACCTACATGCCCATCAACTGATGAATGGATAAAGAAAATGCAGTATATATACACCATGGAGGAGTACTACGCAGCCATAAAAAGGAATGAAATAATGTCTTTTCCGGCAATTTGGAAGGAACTGGAAACCATTATCGTAAGTGAAGTATCTCAGGAATGGAAAAACAAACACTACACATTCTCACTTACGAGTGGGAGTTAAATGAGGGGTATATAAAAACTAAGAAGGGGAGAGGATGGGAGAGAGGTGAGAAAAAATCTACTTGTCAGGTACAATGTACACTATTCTGGTGACAGGTACACTAAAAGCCCTGACTTCAGCATTATATTAATATAATTCATTCACATAATAAAAAACACTTGTATCATCTAAATCTATTGGGGGGAAAAAAAAAAGAAATGTCTATCCTTTTTTTCCCCTTCTTCACTCTCCTCATCAAATTCATCACACCACGTGTGGATTTTAACACCATAATATATTCCCAATCAGTACCACCAGATTTTTTCACTTGGAATACTGCAAGAGTGTCTGGAATTCCCTTCTCCCAATATTGCTGCCTCCCCACCCGTGGCCCGGGTATCACAAAGATCGTGTTGCTGACTTTTAAAAGCCATCAGTGGATCCCTCTGCACTTGAGCAAGAGCTGAACTCTGCCCCTTGCACGACCAGCTGCTGTTCATCTCTTTGTCTCCCCTCATCCCACCTGTCCCACCATCCACTGCCTCGCAGCCACACTGGTGTTCTACTTCTTAAATGTGCCAAGTTCTTTTGTCCCTAGGCTCCTTGCACGTGCTGTTGTTTTCTCTCTCTGAAACGTTATCCGATCAACTCCTCAGAGAGGCTCTCCCTGACCAACCAATCCACCACAGACTCACTCACCAGCCTGTACACTTTCTGGCACAGAACAGTTGCCTAATAATATTGTTTCAATAAATGAATGAGCTACCTAATTTGGGCCGATGGATATGATCCAGGAGAGAGACAGGCCAAACGTACAAATTCATAGCCACTTAGAATCAAGCAAAGCAGAAAAACCTTTAGAGCTACACTCTACCTTTTTTACCTTGGGCCAGTCCCACCATATCTTGCATTTTCTTGTACCTGTTCAGGCACTGTCGAAGATCTTCTATTTTCCGATCCTATGAGTAAAATAAATTATCATCTTTAATCCTATGATCTTAAAACAGTAAAAGTAATTGTGACACAAAGAATAAGCAGAAGTGAATTATTTATGCTGAATGATACTTTGAAACTTTAGTAAAACTGGTAATATCTAGACTATTTCCTACATACATTGGAGATACGGGAAAAGCACCTCGAAATGTAGAGATCCTATCCTTTAGCTGCCATCTTTAAAAAACAAAAACAAGGTAATAAGATACAAAAAAACCAAAAAACCCAAGAAAAAAAAAATCAGCTTTAATGACTCCCCTCTGTAACTTTTAAGTCAAGTCTTGAAAGGAAGGCCTCCATCTTCTGTCCTTATTAGTCATCATTAATCACCACCTGGCTTTTCCCTTTTCAAAACACTTCCCCAAACTTGCTTTGATTAGTCAGGCATCAGTGACCTCCTATCTACAATTCTGTATTTCTCCTAAAATTGATAGGGTTCACTTCCCACCAATCTATATTTCTACATTAATTCTAAAATTTAGATTCATGTTCCAACTTTCTATGAGAAATCTCCTTTAAAATATCCCTTGAATTTGTCCCATTGAAAGTGAATGTATCTAAAATTAAGCTCATTATTTCTCTTCAGTACTTGAGCCTGTGCTTGGATTTCCTTAACTCTTTAAGGGCACCATCATTCACCCAGTTGCCCAAACGAGAAAAATTTACTCTTATTTCTCAAATCCAGAGATCTCTAAACCTTGTCAACCTGTAAATTTCTCTAAAATCTCTTCCCTCCTTACCGCCTTATAGCTACTGCCTTAGTTTCAAGCCCTCTTCATTTCTCATTTAGACTATTTTTATAAGTCTCTTAAGTGTTCCACCTGTCTTCACTCTCCCTTTCTGCTACCGGAGTTAGCTTTCTAAAATGGCAATTTAATTATGTCACTGCCCAAAGTCTGTAAGCTAAGCCCCCAAATCATAAGCCTAGCATACCAAGCCGACTGTCCTCTAACTGACCTCTGTGGTCAGCCTCATACCCCGGCCCCACCTGTGCCTCATGCTCCGCCTCTTTCCCATCATGCACTGTGCTGTGCCAAGCCCAGGTCTTCAGACATGTTTGGACTCATGGACCATTTGCCCAGAAGTCTTCATTTTCCTGATGAACAACTCTCACTCTTCCTCAGAATTTGCTCAAATGTGTCCTCTTTGAAGCCTTCTGGAAGCCCCAAGGTAGTTATGTTATACTCTTGGTGCTCCTATAGCAGTTTGAGCATCTAATAAGCCCTCATTCAACACTGGAACTTTCATTGGTTGTTGCTGCTTTTGTTTGTTTCTTGAGACAGGGTCTTGCTCTGTCACCTAGGCTGGTGTGCAGTAGTGTCATTATAGCTCACTGCAACCTCAAACTCCCAACCTCGAGGGATCCTCCTGCCTCAGCTTCCCAAGTAACTAGAACTACAGGCCTGTGCCACTACACCCGACTAATTTTTTCTATTTTTCATAGAGACCAGGTCTCGCTATGTTGCTCAGGCTGGTCTCGAACTCCTGTCCTCAAGTGATCCTCCCTCTTCAGCCTCCCAAAGTGCTGGGATTACAGGTATGAGACACTGCAACCAGCCTGTTGCTGCTTTTTGAGGGGGAGAAATTAAAATAAATTTCAGTGACTTTTTTTGTTTTAAAAAAATAAAAACTATGATGGGCAGCTTGCTAATTACTTTTCATTCAATAGTAGGTAAGATTAGCAAAAAGGAGCCTATACATAGGTAACTGGGTATGACAATGAGTTTATTTCTAAAGAATAAAGAGCAAATAAAGAGAGTGAAAGGCAAAAATAAATAAGAAAAAGATTAGGTAAGAATTTGAGAAAGAAACTTGATGATGAGAGAAAAAAATCAAGCCAAAGTTCTTTGGCATTTTGTTTTTTACTTTTTTGAAATTTCTCTTTTCTTGAGAAAATGTCCCCTTGTTCTAATCATTCAGGTGCATAAGGGGAGAGCAGTTCTGATGACAAGAGCTGAGCCTGACTGTGGCTGCGTTAGATACGTGTGTGGTCAGGTAAGCCATGACAAACACACGCCTCAGTGGGGTAACTGCATCCGTGCTCTTAGCAGGATGAAACACCAGACATGGGTGAGGAGATCCAACTGAGGCGGGGAACCTGTGCAGACCTTGGTATCACGCCAATGCAGCTAAAGCAAAGCCTGTTCTCTGTTTTCTAGTATTTCATCTCTCAGGGGAGTAGAGACAATCCCAGATGTGAAAGCGGCCAGAAGCATGAAGGAAATAACGTGTCTACGGAGAAGAAATCCATCATGACTGTGAAGCCAAGACTGTCACGGAGCTACCTCCTTCAGTATTTCCAGTGACCACAGAAAGGATGTTCTATGGAATGTATTCTTTCCTTTATTTGTCACCTTAAATGCAGAACTGATCTGAATGCTGGCACGTTTTCTAAATTCATGCTGGTGGGAGTGCTCGGTTGAGCCAGTGCTACTGGCACCTACTCCTGTGCACACAGCCACGACGACAGTAGCCCCCACAGGGAGTGTGCACACCTGGGCGGGCACAGAGCGCACTTGCCCCTTAATGTCAGCAGTGTTTGGGGTATGTTCTTCCAATATAGGATATCTCATGAAATTGTATGGGATCCTCAGAATGTTGTCACAAAACATCCACATAAATATTTAAATGTCATCTGAATACCTTTTCTTCATTTGCTGCCATCAAAGATTCCACAGCCTTTTTCATTTTTTGTACTTCAATATCTGAAAGTAACACAACATCAAGTCAGAAGTCAGTTAACAAATGTGGCAATGATGAGAAGCTACTTACTCTGCAGATTGAAATATCTTAAGGTCAAGATGTTAATGATTTATTTGTTTTTTTAAAAAGGGCACGTTTAACACCCAGATTCTCTCTTAGGGAAAATCTGAAAGATGAACACCTTCTATCTCACCTCAATGGTTGTCATTCCAGAAAGAAAATAAGGGTATGTGAGAGCTAGCTATCCTCTCAGGGCAACAACAAAATCTTCATGAAGAACACTGAAGATGAAATTTCAGTGCTATAACAATAAAAATACAGACTTTTCAAAAAAGGAACCTATAAAGCAGTGGGTGAAAGCAATGAACGGTACACATAATGACAAAGCAGAGAAAATGATATTCAGTCACAACCCGGAGGGAGGCACGGACGGTGAGAGCCTGATGCAGTGATATTTACATGAGTACTCATGCTAGGAAGCTGGTTGTGGCTCCATACAGAAGGACAGTAAGTATTTGCTTCATCTATAAACTTCATTTCCAATAGTATTTTAAAACAGATTTCAAGACATAAAGGCCAAAGTAAGCTTAATGTGGTTTCCCTTACAATTTGATATTCAAATACAAAAGCCTGTTACTTGAGTAATTAAACACTTAAACATTTTGAAGATGGAAAGTCACCCCAAAGTGAAACCACAAACTAAAAAATTGAAACAGAGAAAAAAAATTCAGCTAAAATTGCCAGCTTCTGGGGGAAAAAAAAATAATATTCTAGATAATTTTTAAAGCAGTGGTACATCATTTAGCACTGACGTAACATTTTCAATTAAGATACATTCTACAGGAATTGAAAATTCAACGTCTGGGGGAAAGAGCTCACTAAGGACTTATCTGAATGTTGCACTAAATAATCCAGGCTCCATTAATCAGCCTGGATAAAATCTCTGCTGTAGCAAGAAGTATGTTCGAAGGAGCTTCCAATGCAGATCTGAGACAAACAGTGGACTTCAAAACATTGAAAATCGAAAACGAAGTTCAAAACTATTTTTCAACTCTGGTAAACCTTTACAATAGTGGGTTTTCACAGGAGTATGAAAGTTATTTTCTCCTCTGACCCTATGTCATCTGTACCACAAGGAAAGCATGTTCTTATATCCACCACTCTGTGTACCCTGTTGTGTCCTGTAGAGCAAAAGGGCTGAATCAGACAAAATCTGCAAAATGACTTTTTACCCATTGTTTTGACTGTTTATTTGTTTACCCTCTATTTTGCACACTTTGAAGAAATGGAGAGCTTATCGATGAAGCAACTTTACATCTTTGGTGAGAGAAATGTTTTAAAACACATGCAAAGAACAGTCCAAGCAGTACTTTTGGTGACTGTAAAGGCTGATGGAAATACACCAAAACCTTACTTTTTTCTTTGAGCTTCTTTTTAAAATTTTCATCTGTTCAGGAAAACCCATCGAATTGGAAGTTAGCATAAATTACAATAATATATTTTTGAAGCACTATTATTTAGTATCCTTTTACCTAAAACAGAGGAACTCTAACCTCATAAAAACTGAACATTAAGCACTATTTTGTGACTTCAGGATTGGCAGTCCAATAAACAATGCTCGGTGCGAGGTTGGAAAGAGATTGTGTCATAATTAATCAGAAGACCTAAATTCGAGCTACTATCTCTGTCACATCACCTTTCTGAACTTTGATTTTCTCGCACTAAAATTAGGCTTATGGAGTACAAGCACTTATTACACCATATGTGATGAAAAACGGGTTAATGTCACTTTGGCCGTTTTTTACATTATCCATCACAGTGTGATCCCTGGTCTTCCACTGCTTGCGTCACGTCCAACTCCCCACTCAAGTTCAACAACACCGAAACAGTCTCTCTCCTGTTCAATGAGATGAGGGCGCTGAGGATGCAGTCAGATGCTGTGCCAACAGCAGATTGCCAGGAGGTTTCTGAACACTTGCTCTCAACCCCTGTAGTTACCTGGGGGTGCATGGATAACAAGCAGCCGCCAGGCTGGTTCCAGTCCCCAGATCAGACTCTGGGTAGCACTAGCCTAATATATCGTCTAGCCCCCAAGTCCTGTGATTCCATTTTATTCTTAAAACCCTAAATGCATGACCTGTTTCTGAATGTCCTTTAACAATGTACGATTCCACCTATGCCAAAATATAGGAGAGAGGAAACAATGTCCCTCAAGTTTGATGAACTGGGTTTTCTGATGGATGGGAAAACGTGAGACCTACAGGTATATAAAGCCACAGTATTCTAGAGCCAACCAAGACTTTAGAGGTAATCTGATTCAAGTCCCTCATTGGACAAACAATAATGTTACTAATTTTCACATAACAGATGAAAATGTACCAAAGCTACACTAACTAGCAGGCTCTTTTGAACGAGTCAGAAGTTGGTTTCGCATCTCAGTGCCACAGTCCTCATTTGTAACCACAAAGGCTAAATTTGACCTAGTTTTGTCAGATGTTACATGCATTATATTTCCAAATATAACTTTTAAAAAACCACATTTCATTCACAGTATTTTCTATCATGTATAACATACATTATTAGAAATGATAGTCCATATCATACTCAGAACCTCCTCAGGTATGAAAAAAAATTTGGATAAATTTGTACATTTTTCTAAAATCAGAATTAGTCTATTCTTGTCTTCTAAAAGGTTGAAGGCTCAAACCTTGGTATGAAATTTTCAATAATTTCCCAAAGATCCAGAGCCATTTGTCTCTTCTCTCAAAAGAACAGGAAAGGTTTCCAAATTCCTTACTTTATTTTGTCTCTATTTTAGTTCCAGGGGAAACAATCTTGGGACATAGTAGTGGTTCCTTTTAATTATTTTCACATTCCCTTGTACTGCAATTTGGACAAGTACATTCTTGTGATGAGAATTTACAACTTAGTAATCTAATGTGACAGAGTTAATGGATTCCCAGGCACAGTGAAGAGTCACGGAGAATTCCCCGTGGTCCTGGGCCTAGCTGGCTTCTGCTCTTTGATGCTAAAATTACACATTGACTAACATCAGTTTCTTCTACAGGTTTTGGAGGATTTTAACAAGATAACAAACGTTTAGCATATATTCTTACCTCTATCAAGAATTTCAATCCCTTCTCCTTTCATCTTGGAAACCAATTTTTCATGTAGCCTTTTTACTTCAGCTTCCTTTTCTTCCAGTTGTTCTTTTAAAGATGCCAGTTCATCCTATAAATTATAAATTCATTTTAAAATAGTAGATTATGACTAAAAGACAATATTCAGAGAGCATCTTAGCTTTTTAAATCAATTGAATCTTACAAACGAATCAAGAATTTACAAGAATTTAGACACAAACATCAGAAATTACGGGCAATGAGAAACAGGAAGCAAGACTATTAATAAAAGTCCAATTATTAATAGTTATGGTATAATTATTTCAAGTTTCTTTGTGATCAAATTAAATCTTTTATGGTACAGTTAGGGCCAGGAGAACCCTAAAGTTTAAATCTGAGGTTAAATTAAAAAATAAAAAGCTAATCAAGGAAGATAATCAAATTAGATACTTAGAGTCATAAAAGCAAAATAAAATGCAAATTGGAAAAGACTTGCTTGACATTTACTCAGCGTTTCAAGATGGCACTCATGCTTCTTAGACAAGCACAGAAATTAATTAGTGGGAACAGCAGCAAGTCCTGAAGAACGTTAGCCAAATCTCAGAACTAAATAATTCATCTTCATCACTAAGATAAAAGAACAGAATCTCCTATAACAATGGGAAAAGACTAATTCAGGAAACAGGTTTTTAAGTCCTCTTTATTTTTTAACTATGCAACTGCAAAAGATCCCAAGTCCATTGATCCATTTACTAATGTTTTAATTTTCAGTTTCATTTTAGTAAAGAATTAACTTTAGCAAATTTAAGTTTTTGTTTTTGAGACAGAGTCTCACTCTGTTGCCATGAGTAGAATGCCATGGCATCAGCCTTGCTGACAACGACCTCAAACTCCTGGGCTCAAGCAATCCTCCTGCCTCAGCCTCCCGAGTAGTTGGGACTACAGGCATGCGCCACCATGCCCAGCTAATTTATATATATATATATATATGTTTTTAATTGTCCAACTAATTTCTTTCTATTTTTAGTAGAGATGGGGGTCTTGCTCTTGCTCAGGATGGTCTCGAACTCCTGAGCTCAAGGGATCCTCCCGCCTCAGCCTCCCAGAGTGCTGGGATTACAGGCGTGAGCCACCACGCCCAGCCCAGCATATTTAAGTTTTGTTGGCTGTATTTAACACAGAAAATAGAGCTATGCAATGCTAATAAGTATACAAAGGTATACTTATTATATTCAATATCCCATTTTATTTTCAGAAGTCTCTAAAGATATTTATTACATGTAATATAGCTCTCCAGAAAAGCTAGGTTGACTTACAGTAGGAGTGGACACCAAGTATAAAAAAATCTTCGGTAGCACTAGCAAGAAGTGCTGCCCTGTTCTCACAGTTCTACTTGTAAGCAGTAATTTCTGTTCACTGCCAGGATATAACTAAACCACTGGATGTTTAACCTGTAAGAAAGTCCCTAAGGAGGAAAGCAGTCTCTGCTGTTGATATGCAAGAAAATTCTTTCACATGTGAGCTTCTGCAATTATTTTGCCATGCTTGGGTCTCAGATAGTCTATGACAGATTTAATTTATGAATTAATGCTTTTATTTACCTGCTTATTATTTTTCACTATTTATTTCATATGTTTTTGAAAACATTAGGGATCACGCTGTCCCTTTAACAAGCTTGAAATGTATTTTTCATAAACAGGTGACACACATACCAAACGAATGCACACACCACTGAAACCACCATCACAGCAAAACGACACAAGCCAGAAAGCAACAGGCCGTGGATCCCAGGACCCAAGTCTACTACACCTTCAGTGACTCCCGTTTTTGTTCCATCCGCTGCTTTTCATACTGCATCTGACCCACCTTGATTTTCATGCTAGAAAGTTTGGCCATTAAAGACTGGTAGAGAGACAGAGGAGTGAAAGAAAACTACAGATAGAAAAAGACAAGCTAAGTAACCAACAAAACAGCATCGGTTTATAAAGGAGGTTAGATATCACTCACAGAAATGGCAGGTTATGTTCTGTCAGATTAGTTAAGCCTTGGTTTTTATTCAGAACAGCAGTGTTTAAATTAGAGAAGCTTCCCAGCTTGGGGGAAAACTTCATTCACTTGCAAAATACCTTCTTCAGCATATACTAAGTAGAAAACATATTTTACTTATATTATCGGTCATAGGTGAGTAGTAGTAGCCATTTGTTTAAAAATTTTAACCAGCGAGAAAACTTACTTTGGTTGATTTAAGCTTTTTTTCATACTGAAGTCTCTCACTGTCCATTTCGCTGACTTTTAACCTCAAATCATTGATCTCCTGAATTAGCCCCTGTCCAAAAAGAAACAAGGAAATACATTAGGGAAGTGGTAACACAGTTACATACACCAAAACAGCAGCTTGGAAATCTTAAGAAGGCAATAGCTCCTAGGTTAAACTTGTATGAATCTGATCAGATGAATGGAAATAAATGCATCTCCTTAAGAACCAACGCATCTTTCCATTGCTGCAGTCCCCAAGCCCCACTACTAGTCTGTGGCCTGTTAGGACCAGGCCTCGGAGTTAGAATACCTGCCCCCCAGTCCCGTCAGTGGGGAAAAAAAGTGGGGCGGCAAACAGCAGGTGGTTAGCAGTGGGTGAACCAGCAAAGCTTCAGAAGCTTCACCTGTATTTACAACTGCTCCCCATGGTGAGCTCCAGCTGGCATCACCACCTGAGCTCCCCCACCCCACCCCCCACCCCAGTCAGTAGAAAATTTGTCTTCCATGAAACCGGCCCCCGATGCCAAAAAGGTTGAGCACCACTGATTTAAAACATTGTTTTGAATTCCCAATGCCTCTGTCCTAAAATGGTGGGCTTATGAAAATAAAAGGTGACATAATTTTGATTAAGAAAGGTAGCTTAATATCTGATTTACTATCATCTGTCAGATATTTCTAGACCAAAAATGACATATGAACTCTACCTTTTAAAATATGCCACATTCTTTAAGAAAGGCATTTACCTTTAGGGCCTTTTCAGTGATATATGGGTATTTATAAAAATATTTTTTATAATTACTTCTTTGGTCTACAAAAATACAGATTGCTTATCAACTCAATCTGGGTCGATGGAATGAAATTTAAATCCTTTAAACCAGATTCTCAACTTGAAGGTGGATGAGAGCCCTGTAGTTTATGCATATATTGAGTATCATGGTACAATTTTATATTCAGAAAATGCAAGAGAAAGCAATCCTAATGTTTTTATGCCACAATACGACACCTTTCCTACTGCCACTTTAAAAAAGAACTAATTTACTTATAAAACTTGCCTAAATATTCTGAGAAATAGTCTCATATTTTTGTCCAGAGCCCAGAGAGTAGGAAAAGGAAATTAGAGTGCTAAATAATAACAACTCCTCTAAAACAGAAGTTCACATACTCTGTGTAGAAGACGGTTTTTTTTCCCCCCACTACAAGCAACAAAGATCCCTCCAATGGTCAGTATGTTTCTGTTCCTCTTTTTACAAGACATTTATTCCTGGGCCAAAAATTCATAAACTACATCATAGAATTAAACAAGAGTGCAAAAGAAAAAAATAGCAGAACGATGCTATAAGTGAAACTTTGTGACTAGGGATTATTCTAAACTTCCAAGTGTAAGGATTCGACCTCACAAAGACTAGGAAAACGGATGCTGTAATGAAATATGTTTCCCTGTAAACCCATAGGCTTTTTACATTGTGATGTCTTGTAAAATGGGGAAAGTATTACCTATCATTATTATGTACTTACTCAATAATTATATAATATTTCAGTAAGAGGAAATCTATTTTCTCCTTTTATTACTGAGCTCAAGAACTGTTTGACATTCAATAACATTTTATTTGTGATTCCTTCTCTAACAGCTCAGAATTCAAGTTTTAAAAAAAGGGCAATTTCTCCCACTTATTCTTAAATGAATCATGTTTGTACAATATGAGTCTTTAGTAGTCTTC
>RJWJ010009124.1:0-50993 GCA_004363605.1 Indri indri | reverse complement strand
CTATCTAGATTTTTTTTCTTTTTTAAGAGACATGGTTTCACTACGTTGCCCAGGCTCCTGGAGTCAAACAATTCTTCTGCCTCAACCTTCAGATTCACTGGGACTAGAGGGACATGCCACAGCACCTGGCTTGGCATCTGCTTAAAAAACAAACCCAGTGGGAGACAGAGATGGAACGAAGTTGGCCATGTGTCTATGAGCGCTTCAAATGTGGCTATCATGGCTGGGCAACCTAATTTTAAATTTTATTTAGTTTTAATTAATTTAAATTTAAACAGCCACAGGTAGCTAGTGGCTATCATATTAGCCGGTAACATCTAATAGTTCTTCCCAGAAGGGGCATCTTTTTGCAATTCTTCCATCCACAGGGATGCCTTTTCCAAATCGTGCGAGGGAGCTGTGTGTGCTAGCGGTCGCCCACTTACGTGGGTGCCTGAGGACGAGCATTTATGCAGCCAGACTGAAAGCCCCTAAGGTCGCCAACCTAGTCTGTCTTGGGTGGGCAGGACAGAGCCCAGCACACAGTACATATTCACAGTCGTGCTGATGAATGTTTGCGGTCACTGAGTACTTTCACTAATCCGTCATTCGCCCTCACCATGGCCCTGTGGCAGGGGCATTACTCATCCTCATTTTACATGACACTACACTAAGCTGATAGGATGTAAGCCTTTCCGGGGGCCACAGAGCTTCTCAGTCCAGAGCAGGATCCAAGCCTACTCCTCCCAACTTGGAACTGAGTGTTCCTTTCTCTCTGCCACCATGCTCCGCGTCAGGCTGTGTCTTACTCATTTGCCTGGCCTTGTGTGTGTTTAAAAGTCTGTTTCCTCAACAAGAAAGTTCTCTGAAGGCAGGGCCCAGGCCAAGCCCATACTTAGTACTTACATTCATTCCCGAACTTTTGCTTGTACTTACGGTTTAGCTAACACACCTGGTGAACACGTAGTTCAGGGTGGCAACTGCTTTTCTGAAACCCTGAAGTGTGTGGAGGGCAAGCTTTATTGTTATTTCCCCACTGGAGAGCGAGCTTTCCAACTCTAATGTATTCATTTTTCTAATTTCTTAGGAATTAAAAGAATGATTGTACATCGGCCTGAGTTGTTTCCTGTTTTATTTGTTTCAGGGAAATCAGAGTGTTGCCAACGTGTCGGAAGTGTATGCATTTCCTCCTTGTGTAGTATGTAGATTTCTGATCCAATATGTCCTAATAGTCGCCTTCTGTAGGGGTCAGAAATCCCAGATGCAAAGCCCATCGCCCCGCCCATGTGTGGGAGTGTGGGGGTTTTGTGTGGGTCGGGGCGGAAGAATGGGCGCTGGCCTCGGCAGGTCCCCCCTCCCTGGGCCCCCATCCCTCGCTTGTGGAGTGAGGAGGGCTACCCAGGTGCCAGTATCCCACAATTCTGTGTTCCCAAACTAGAGCCCTGAGACTCAAGGGCCATGTCAGCCTGTTTCGGTTATCCCTCAGCTACCTTCCCTGGCACAGAGTAGGTCCTGTCTAGTAGGAGCAAACAAACTGTTTTTCCAACACAGAACACTCTGTGACCAGATGTGTGGGTGTTTTTCCCACACGGAGCTATTCTCCCACACCAGCTGGGTGTCCTACCATTCAATTCAACTCTGATACTATCTATTTGAAATTAGCGTCGGATCCCGCAGGTTGAGGGCTCAGTCCCACAAGACTGCCCCAGCATGGAGACCCATCGCAAGTCCAGGCCTCGGGTACTTCTGACTAATCAGCTGTATATCTCAGCTTTCCATGACCCCTTCTTTGGGTTCCATTGTTTGCTAGAATGGCTCACAGAACTCAGGGAAACAGTTACGTTTACTGGTTTATTGCAAAGGATATTACAGAGGACCCAGATGACAAGCCGGGGGAAAAGTCACCCATAATGCACCCCCACCAACTTGCTGCCAACATGATCTTCCAGACTTCATCCACCTACAGACGTAATTAACACAGCTGTGATCGGCATCCTCGCCTTCTGAACACTACGCTAAACATAGTCCAAAGATTCTATGCAGTCTTCATAATTGAAATGTTAACAATGACACAAAATTCTATCACATGAATGTGCCATCACTTTTGTTTTTGTTTTTTTTTTTAAAGATGGGATCTCACTGTGTCGCCCAGGCTGGAGTGCAGTGGTGTGATCATAGCTCTAGCTCACTGCAGCCTCAAACTCCCGGGCTCATGTGATCCTCCTGCCTCAGCCTCCCAACTAGCTAAGACTACGGGTATGTGCCACCATGCCCAGCTAATTTTTTAATTTTTTTGTAGAGACAGGGTCTCAATATGTTTCCCAGGCTGGTCACTAACTCCCAGCCTCAAGTGATCCTCCTGCCTCAACCTCCTGAGTAGACTATTACTTTTTAAACAACTTTCCTACTGTCAAATATTTTAGGTTGTCTTCAAGTTTGGTTTTGGTTTTTGTTGTTGTTGTTTTGGCTGCTATAGCACTTTAATGTTTGCTATATTACCTTTGATTTAAAATATCAATTTATGTTGGCCAACTTATTCAATCCAAACAATTCACCCTGACTTCCACATTGTGCTCTAAACCTTTGTAACCTACCTTCACCCTCCACACCCCACTCTGTGGTTCTCCATGCCAAGATGTTACTGTTCAGGTGAAATCTTTCAACTCATTGCTTTGGACAAGGAATTTGTCAGAGTCATCCAGCAAATTATTAATGTTCCTTTGGCTAAAAGGAGAAGATGATGTTTTAAGGATCTCTTGCTGGACAAAATAACGTAGACGTGAAATACTTTAGACAAATGCCTCCTCAAATACATTTTAAATAAAATTTGGTACATCCATTACATGAGAATTAGGCAACTAAAAAATTTTTTATTATGGAAATTTTCAAGTATACACAAAAGTAGAGAGACTAGGATCCCCTCCACCCCCAGCCATGTACCTGTCACCCAGCTCCAGCTGAGTGAAATGAGGTGGGGATGTGTCAGGAACACCCATCTGACTTGGCACCAGCATTGCCAAGCTGGCTTCATCTATTCCCTTGTCTCCTCCAACCCCTTTTCTTCTAGAAGGTTGTGAAGGAAATTCCAGATGTCCTGTGATTCTCCACCTGGCTTTTCTTTCCCCTGTAATCATCATACCACTCCCAGCCCGCATGTAGTGATTTCAGATTAAGGCTTATAGGACACGGGAGAGAACATTGAACTTTAAAGGCCAGGTGCTTCCAAGGGGATTTGTCACAGGCAATCTTGTAAGGACAACTTCATGAATATAAAATACAGAACAGGATGGTTACAAGTAGAAATTTTCCACTCAAGGCACTGCAGCAAGATGAGCAGAAAAGAGTTTTTCTTCTGAAAGAAGCCCCAGATTTATCTCACTGGTATTAAATAGCTCTCGTTAGCATTTCCTCTCCTTCTTGCACCTTTATCAACAGCCTCTCTTATCAGTAGCACGCACGCACGCTCTCTCTCTCTTCTTTATTTTAGGAGATGGGGTCTTGCCACATTACCCAGGCTGATCTCCAACTCCAAGGCTCAAGTGATCCTCCCACCTCAGCCTCGGAGTAGCTGGGACTGCAGGTGTGCACCCCCCTTTCTCAGCTTTTATCTGTAGCTCTCTTAATTAGCAACTGCCAACTAGGAGAGCATGAAGCCTCAAGGCTATAGTCAGGATTCCATCTGCCAACCTGAATCAGAAACACAGGACCTAAAGTAGGAGAAAGGAATTCATGGATTTTTTTTTTTTTTTTTTAAAGAAACAACAGTGTAGAGGACATTTTGGGTCATATGTAGCCCAGAGCTGGGAATGTTTCCTCATTGTTTTGTTCCGAGAATATGCCTGGGGGCTTGCACGAGAGCCAGGGCTCCCTGACCCTGCAAACAGGAGGGGCTAGAGAGCTTAGGATGCAAACATCGGCTCTCCGGAAACAAAACAACAAGGAATAGGGTGTGTCGAGTTGGGACAATGAGGGAACAAGGAAATTGGGTGGGACAGTTGCCAAACAGGCTGTGTTATAAATAAAGGCACTGCAGCAGGAAGTCACTGCAGTCTTGTACCCTCTTTGTGTGTGTATGTCTCTTTGTCTCTGTGTTCATTCCTCGTCCCTAGGCGGGCCACAACAGAACAGCTTTACAATATTTTGCTTCCATTTGTCTCTTGGCTAAGATTGTGTAGTATCTGATCTTACTACCAGTTAATAATATTCTGCCCCATGCCTCTTCCTTGCTTCTCATACCCTACCCCTCCCCCGGCCATGGGCCCTGGGTCCCCAGCCTCCCTGCCGACACGTGCTCTTGTTCCTCCCACGTCCATGCACTGGCCACTAGTTCTCTCCTTCCCCTGAGCTCATACTAGATGTCACTCCTGGGGGCCCTCCTCTGTAGATGGTTAGCTTGATGTGTGCTTCATCTCTCCACCAGGCAGTGAGGCTCTAGGTTCGGGTTCTTGAATCCCCTCCCACATCTGTGCCCCTCTGCCTGGCACGGTGGCCTTGGGAGGGCTCAGTAGTCTCCATGGACTGAATGAACTTGTGTTTTTTCAGGGACTGAGTATTCTGTTGTGATTTTTCCAGTCCCTCCTTTCTGCAGTCCACGGATGGCCTTGGGACCTTGTTTCTGCTGCTCAGTACCTACTACCAGAGGCAGAGGAGCCGAAGGGAGCGGGACAGACTGTGTGGCTGCAGCTTCTGACTTTGGGAAGGATGAACATGTGGCGATGTGTCTGGATGCTCTGTGCATTCAGCTTTTCCCCCCCATTGTTCATAAAACCCAATTCCCTGAGCGTGGAGAGGACCTTGGAGGTGGTTGTCAGAGATTGTGTCTTTAGGAGCGGAATGGAATCAGAATCTGCCAGGGAAAATTCGCCAAGGCCAGTCTGTCAAGGCAGAAGTGACAGATGTCACAGAGACCCAAAGCAGACCTGTGGAAACTGTTCCCAAACTGCATGCAGTGCAGTCGCCAAGCTTGGGGGACCTCCTCCGCCAGAGTATTCTGATGTAGTTTGGCCTTCAGCCACATTCTGGGAAACACTGCTTGGGTATTAGAGTCTCTGCTTTTCTGGAAGTGGCAAGAACACCCAAACGGCTGACTTTTCTGCATGCTTACCCCGTGTTGGCCTGCCTTCCACCTACCGCAGTACTGACCCTCACACCAACCACAGGAAGAGACCATCCACAATGAGCAAACAAGCTTCGGCGAGACTGAGTAACTGGCCCAGATACACAATAAGTGATGAGCCTGGGATTCAAACCCACGCTGGGCTCCCTCCCCAGCCCAAGCTCTCTCCCTTACTGCCGATGCTAGTGAGAGAGAGAAGTGTTTCCCAAACGGGGGGACCCACACTCAGTCGCATAGGGACATGGCTCTAATTCATCACTTAGACAAATATTTCCTTTTAAATTCCCTCTTCTAATCCTTTTAACTGGAAACATCTCAGTCTGGTGCTAGTACATCCCTCATGTCTTCCTAACTCTTGTTGATCTACCTTTTTAACAAAGAAAGGAGACTCCACAGTCATTTGTATTTCTGACATTTTATAATGTCAGTTTTTTAAAGTATTTATATTTATGTTCTCTTCTTTTTGTGGAAAAATAATTTTACATTTATGGTAATACTATAGTTGTATTTTTTTTCTGCTGGCAAGTGTATAGAGCAATATAGTTTTATTTTAAAATATTTTTTTACATGAAAAAGATTAATTGAATTAAGGAAAATTTAGGTAAATAAAAGTATTGGCTGGGCATGGTGACTCATGCCTGTAATCCCAGCACTTTGGGAGTTTGAAACAGGATTGCTTGAGGCCAGGAATTTGAGACCAGTCTGGGCAAAATAACAAGACCCCATATCTACACACACACACACACACACACACACACACACACACACATAAGTTCAACAGATAGTGCTAGGATAACTATTAATAGATAGCCACATGTAAAAGAATGAAGTTGGATCCCTTCCTCACACCATACATAAAAAGTATCTCAAAATTAGATCCAGATATATGAACTACAACTATTAGACCTCTTAGAAGAAAGTATAGGAGTAAATTGTGAGACCTTGGGTTAGGCAGTGGTGTCTTATACATGAAGCAAAAAGCATAAGCAACAAGAATTGGATTTCATCAAAAATAAAAACTTTTATGGTGCAAATGATGTCATCATGGAAATGAAAAGACAACTCACGGGATGGGAGAAAATATTTGTAAATTATATATCTGATATGAGACCTGTATCCCAAATATATAAAGAACTCTTACAACTCAGTAATACAAAAGGGCCAATGAATAAGCATATGAAAAGATGCTCCATGTCATCAGCCATCAGGAAAATAAATGAAAACCGCAGTGAGATGCCACATTGCATCAACTGGGATGGCTCTAATAAAAAAGATAGAAAATAACAAATATTGGCAAAGTTGCAGAGGAATTGGAACCCTCATATATTGCTGGTGGGAATATGAAATGAGGTTACTTTGGAAAACAGCTTGGCAGTTCCTCAAAATGTCAAAGAGTTGTCATTTAAGGTAGTAATTTTACTCCTAAATAAATGAGCACATATGTTCATATAAAACTTGTGCACAATATTCGTAACAGCATTATTCATAATAACCACAACATGAAAACAGTACAAATTTCCAACATATGATGAATGGGTAAATAAATGTGGTATATCCATATAATAGGATATTATCTGGCAACAAAAAGAAATGAAGTACTGATACATGCTACGACATGGATGAACCTTGAAAACAATATTTAAGTGAAAGAAGCCTGTCATAAATTATATGATTCCATTTATATGAAATTTCCAGAATAGGTGAATCAATAGAGACATAAAGTAGATTAATGGTTCCTTAGGGTTGAGAGGTGTGTGTGTGGGGAGTGTGAGGAATGGAGAGAAACTGCTAATGAGTCTAGACTTTCTTCTATGGGGGATAAAAATGTCCTAAAATTAGATTATGGTGATGGTTGTATAACTTGGTGAATAGAAAACATTGAATTGTGCACTTTAAATGAGTGAATTATATCTCAATACAGCTGTTTTTTTTTTTAAAAAGTACAACAGCACAATTCACAATTGCAAAGATGTGGAAACAATCCAAGTGCCCATCAATACGTGAGTAGATTAATACAATGTGGTATATGTATACCACATTGAGTTCTACTCAGCCATAAAAAAAAAAAATGGTGAACTAATATCTCTTGTATTAACCTGGATGGAACTGGAGACCATTTTTCTAAGTGAAGTATCATAGGAACGGAAAAACAAACACCACACGTACTCACCATTAAATTGGAATTAATTGAACAACACTTATGCGCACACATGGAAATAAAACTCATCGGAAATCAAGCAGGTGGGAGGGGGAGGAACAGATGAGTAAATTCACACCTAACGGGTACAATGCACACTATCTGGTTGATGGGCACATTTATAACTTTGACTCAAACTGTACAAAAGCAATTCATGTAACCAAAATGTTTGTACCCTAATAATACTCTGAAATAAAAAAAAAGTACAAGTAGTAAGTGGATACAACAAAGTTCACGAAGAGAGTACAGAGATGTCCGAAACCCTGGGAAACTCTAAATTGGAGCCTGACGTTCCTCAGAGAATCTCGTGTACCTCTCTGGAGACAAACTGTCTGTACATGTTTCCTTTTTATTCTCTGTTGTGTTACTCATAGTCACAAGCAAATCAATCCAATTTTGGCCTAGACTGGTAGCTGCATTATTCAGTCTGATTAAAAATATAAGAGCAAGATATACTTGGCTTATGAAACAAGAGGTAGAAGTGCTGACAAATGCAAAAGAATGAATCTAAAATACATGCTGGACCACTGCCTGGAAGGAAGGAGGAAATTTATGTCATGGGAGAGGTTCATGTGACAGCTCAGGCTCTGAGCGTTTCCATCATGAACACAGAACTTGATCTGCTTCTCCTTCTACGTGGAGACGAACAGAGGCGGTGGGTGTGCCGCGTGTCCAGCATCCTCAACTGTTTCTGAAAATCAATGTGTCTCAGATTTTTCTGGACCATTGATGACGATATATTTCTAAGTGGTCACCGTCCATTCCCTCAAAACGTATTTTTTTTATAAAGAATGGATTCAGCATGAAAATCAGTACACTAGGGTTGTGTGTATAAGAAAGACTTGCATATTAAATAAAAAACTTTATGACATAGTCGAGCTTTCCTGGGGTGCCTGCCTGGGACTACCCGCCCTGTCTTTGAGAACTATTTGGATCATGCACTCCCCAGCTAAAGGGCAGCGAGCCTGCTGACCTCACCTCCTTGGCCACAAGTGATTCCACCATGGGGGGATCTGTCTGATCCTTCTTGGCCCATCAGACCCTTTCCTGGGAATCTGGGATTAGGATTTAGAGGTTAATTAATTTGTTCCTTAAACGGAACAAAAATTCTAAAATTTTTCATTGTAAGCATAAGAATGAATTGCAAAGGATGTGATTTCCTGGGTTCCACAAATACTTTTAAAATAAAATAATTACATCACTCTTTTACCCTTATCCAGTGGAATCCAAATTCATCCATTAAATCTGTCCATTAAAATCATCATCCATTTTAAAAAAGCACTTTACTAAGAGCAGGACAGTCTATATCATTTTTTTCTCTTTAAACCTATATTTCCATTCCAAACTTTCCATTTTTAAATTGATTCCAGTTTCTTAATTCTCCAGACCAAAAATACCTTGTAAATTAAAATTAGAAATTTTAAAATTTGCCTAGACCATAAGGCTCTAAGTGTGTAATAACCAAGTTAAACATGATACATATTTTCATAAATATTCCACATAAAAGTAAAATCGTATTGGCCTTTTAAACCTTTACTTCATGTATCCAGTGATTAAATATCACTTATTCCTACTTACCCTCATTTTTTTACAGATACATATGTGTGTGTGTATATATATATATATATGTATCTTTAATCAATATATTAATTAACTTTGTTCAAATAAACATGCAAAAACATAGGGATGAGATGATGGCCGTGTTAATTTGCTTTACCGTAGTAACCACTTCACTATATCAAAACATCATGTTGTATACCTTAAATATCTATAGTAAAAATCTTTTTTAAAGTATATGTTAAAATAGACAAGTAAGCCGAGAAGATTGGAAATAATTTGTATACCAATGTCACTCAATTCTCTGACATTATTCTCAGTTTTATGCCAAAAATCACCAAGTGATCATCCATCAAATATCATTTTAATCATCTAGCAGTGTACAGCTCTAGTAGCTCCTTCTTCACTTTTGATTTAAGCAATGAAGTGGGAACGACATGACTTGCCCAGTAGCTGATGCTTCAATGCCCCACCACGGCACTAAGTATTTCAGGACATGCTGGGGGTTGTCCTACTGCAAATACACATGACTGTCTCCCAGAGAGCTTCCTTGTGAGGGAGACAAGTGTCAAGAGACTTAGTTCCCCTTGGAATAGCCCTTAGTCAATGACAAATGAGATTTGGAGGATAAATATCCCACCTTCCTGGCCTTTCAGGTGGGCTAGCCCTGAGGCGTGCTCTACACCAGCTCCCAGCATTCCCTGTTGGAACCCAGCCCCAGCCTCTCACAGTGGTAACCTGCTTAGGAAGGCACTCTATGCCAGCCTCCTTTTCTTCCCTATCACTTTCTATGCCCCTGCTGGTGCTTCCTGGGATCACTCCTCTAACACAGCATTTGCACTCAACTCTTGATCTTGGTACTGCTTCTGGAGGAACCCAGCTGTGGTGGGTTGTGTGGTGATCCCACCCCAAAAAGTTATATCCACATCCTGATCCCCAGAACCTTGTGAATGTAAGTTTATTCAGAAAAAAGTCTTTGCAAATGCCATTAAGTTAAAAGTTTCAAGATAAGATTATCCTGGATAGCCCTGGGGGCTCCTAAACCCAAAGACAAGTGTTCTTATGAGAGAAAGACGAGAAGACACAGAGGCAGAGAAGGCCACATGAAGACAGAGGCAGAGATTGATTTATGCAGCCACAAGCAAAGGGACACCTGGAGCCACCAGAAGCTGGAAGACGCAAGGAAGTATTTTCCCCTAGTGCTTTCAGAGGGAGTGCATCCCTGCTAACGCAAAGATTTTGCACTTCTGGCCTCCAGAACACTGAGTAAATAATTTTTGTTGTAAACCACCAAGTTTGTGGTAATGTTTGTTATGGCAGTCACAGGAAACTAATACTCCAGCCTAAGATACTCCTTTAGCATTATTAATTTTCTCATCAATACCAGTATTTTGAATTGTCCTGTGTTTGGTACCTGGAGATTTTTACACCCTATGGTGATGTGTCATTGTGAGATTCAGATGAGTGAGAAGTCAATTCTTTTTGTTAACTGGGAAAAAAGCATTATTGAGAATGGGGAGTGAAGAGTGACCTTACTAATAATCTATGTAACAGAGGAAAATAAACTATCGAATGGAAAGCAAGAGAAATAATCTCACAGCACATAATTGCCCATTTGAAGAGAAAACTCACAATACAACTGCCCTTTGTTTTGTTTAATTAAATACCTGTGGCCTAACTTGTTATCTCTAAGAGTTTTTTCTCAACCTTGAAGAGCTCTGAGCGGATAGCAGGGGTGCGAACTCCCCACTGCAGTTCTCACTGGCATCAGATTCCAAAGACTCAGATAAAGTCAGCCTCACAGAGAGAAAATAAAGAACACCCGCAACAACTTCGCCACAGCTTCTGTTACCAGTCTGCTGAAGCAGAGGAAAAAAAGTCATTTTTATCCTTTAAAAGCACCAAGCAACTTTCCTCAGCTGCCTGGCACTGTCCTCTACCTTTTCTTCAGTGCTGTGTCCATTCTCTCTCTATCTCTATCTCTTTCTTTCTTTCTCAGGAAAATAAATAAACTTTTACTTCTGCGTATCCTAATCACTGTGTGAGAAATCTTTCTCAGCTCGCATACGAACTTCCCACCCTCCCTAACAGGGAGGTGGAAATGCAACGCCAGCATAATACTTTGATTGCACTCCCTCCCTGGCAGAACGATTTTAAGAAACAAGACAAACTGGAGCTGACGATCTGAGAATTAATCCTTTAAAACTTTCTGAGAGTCCATGTGCTACACAGCCTTTGCTACCTCCCATTTAAAGACCACTGCTGTGGGGCACTGCTAGGCTGGCTTTTCCCGAATTGGCGTGGTAGATTTATCTTCCCTTCCCTCATCCCTACCTCAGCCCATAGAGTGATCATCCCCAACACTTTCACTTTCTGCCTCCCTCTTCAGCCTTTTTCTTGCTTCTTCTCAATAGAAGAAGAGTGACCTACATTGCTAAATTTGATCAGGATTTTCAGTAAGGTAGGCTAATGTGTCAAAAGCCACGTGTGCCCCTGTATGGCATGACCCCTTGACTGTGTTAAGGCAGAGTGGGTCCCATGCATCCCGTCTCCTCGTCATAGGCCCCCTGGAGAAGGGTCTCCCAGGGAGAGGCCCAACATCTCTAGCTTTCCAGCCTTGCCTTGATGCTGATAAACTTAAGTCCCACTTTTTTGTTTGCCTTCAGTTAACTTGTACGTTGTGATTCAGCTTTGAAATAACACTAGAACTCGGTTTTATTTTTTTTGTTATTATTTTTTGTCACAAACATCTATCTGACAGCCTTGATTTTGCAAGTTCTCTCGCTATTTGTCCCATATCAGATGAAGGCTGTGTATGAGAATACTATGCAAATGATAAACTCCTATAAAAATCTACGCTGATTTTATTTTTAAAACTTTGGTAGTGTCATAGTCTTCAACTTATTCTCATGATATAATGGAAGTCCTTAAAGGAATCTAGGGTGCTCTTTTTTTCTTTTTCAGAGGCCCGAATTTTTATTTCTCTAGTCAAGTTCACTACTTTAACATTTAATTCGGCGGTTTGTCCCCCAGTCCCTATATCCTCCCCCTCCCACAATGTTCGGAAATATTTTACCTACAGGCAAAAGATTAAGATTACTGGACCCACGTTCTGTGTGGAAGGGTTTCTTTGCATACACAAAAAAGAAAAACTACCTAAAGTTATTACACTACCTCTAAGAATCCTACATATTAGAATCACCGGGTATCTTTCAAAAAAATTCGGACGCAACGGATCCATATTTATATCTCCGTATCAGAAGTCTGATTCTCCAATGCCCTTTTTAAGACCCTGTAGTTTTTAACAAGTTTATATTATGTGCATGGTTTATAAACATAGAAACAGTTAGAATTAAACAGACGGCTCCATGGCTGCATTTAATGGGTAAAAAGCCTGTAGGTGCGTGTATGGAGCACAATTACACAAGGATGGCTACTATAAAGACAAGGTGGCTAGCAGGTTCAGTTCCGAGGGCAGTTTCCTAAAGATCGGATAAGCATACAGGGCTATTTAAGCAATCAGGGACAGGAGGATGCAAAACCATCAGAAATGCAGATTCGCTGCAACGATGGTGTGCTCCACCTTAAGAAAAACAGCATGGAGCAAAGGATGAGTCTCCGCATGTTCATGCTTCTCACAGCAATGGCAGGTTTCCACCACCTGGATTTGCAGTTCCCCGGGCACCTGGCCAGGGCCTTTGGCGCACTCACCTGTAGCGCAAATGCTGGACTCCGGAAAATCCCCAAATGCTGGGAAGGGCCGGGGCCAGAAACCCAGGGTAAGACTGGATCTCCGACAGCACGAACGTAGCGGACGGGTCTCGAAGGGTCCCCGACAGGTCCTCACAGACGAGGCCCCCACAGCGTTAATCAAGAACGGGAGTTCGTGGGCCAGAACCGTGGGCAGAGCCCCAAGGCGGGCGGCCCAGGGCCTCAGAGCAGCGTCAGCTGCAGAACCGCGACGCCTGAGCAACTTTAGGTGTTTAAGACGATCGGTGCCCCGCAGAAACTCCCAACTCAGTCCCCAGTCCCCCAGGCCCGGTCGCCTGCGACACCTGGCTCCCAGACCTAAAAGACCTCACAGCCGCCAGCCCCGCACGCCCCACTCGAAACCTTACCTCCACAAAAGCAAATGGCCCTTTGGTGGAGAAATGTCGCCAAACCGGCGTCTCCCCTCTGCGGTAGCCGCGACCAACACCCTGCAAAATAGCGGCAGTGCCGTCGCCCTGCAACCCCCCAGGCGGCCTCTGGCGCCCTGCGGTGTTCCTAGTCAGCTTGCTTCTCTTTCTATCCATCCCCTTCACCCCCAGAGAGAATTTATTTATTTATTTTTCACTGCAACTTGAGCAGATCCAAAAAAACTTTAGGCAGGCTGCAGATTTATTAACTAACACCTTCTTACCAGAATCTGGTGAACGGAATTACTAAGGTGAGGAGTTTTGATTTATTAGTACCTAAGCATTACGTATACCAAATAACTTTTTTTTTTGAGACAGAATTTTGCTCTGTTGCCCTGGCTAGAGTGCCGTGGCGTCAGCCTAGCTCACAGCAACCTCAAGCTTCTGGGCTCAAGCGATCCTCCTGTCTCAGCCTCCCAAGTAGCTGGGACTACAGGCATGTGGCCTGTACTGGGGAGGTTGAGGTGGGAGAATCTCTTGAGGCCACGAGGTCAAGGCTGCAGTGAGCTATGATGATGCCACTGCACTGCAGCCTGGGTGACAGAGTGAGACCCTGTCTCTAAAAATATACATACATATGTATAAATATGTGTACATATATGTAATATATTTATCACACATATAGGCATATAAACAATATAATGATTAGATTTAATTGCTTTTGACTTTCATAAAAAAATTTTCTTAGTTTGGGCTGTTATAACAAAGTACTATAAACTGAGTGGCTTATAAACAAGAGAAATTTAGTTTTTACAGTTCTGGAGGCTGGAAGTCCAAGATCAGAGTGCTAGCCTGGTTGGGTTCTGGGGAGGGCTCTCTTTCTGGGTTGCAGACTGTCTTCTCATTATATCCTCACATGATAGAAAGAAAGCTGTCTAGCTCCCAGGCTTCTTCTTATAAGGGCATTAATCCCATCCATGGGGGCTCTACCCTTATGACCTAATTACTTCCCACAGGACACACCTCCACATACAATCATATTGGGATTAAGGTTTCAACATATGAATTTTAAGGGGACACAAAAATTTAGTCCATTACAAATATCATGATGTATATACTCTTCTGTGACTTCTTGCCGTAATTTTCTATTACTAACGGTCATTTATATTGTTGTGGGTAGCTGTGATTCATTCATCTTCGCTGCTACATAGTGTTTCATTGTGTAAATACACCACAATTTATTAACCTGGGTTTCTGGCAGGCTTTCACATTTCTTGCCATAATGAACATCACTGTAGTGGACATTCTCACAAGTGGCTCTCTCTCCTGGTTTACACATGCCAGAGTCTTCCTTGGTTTATACCTAGGAATGGAATGCTGGGTCAGTGGTAGGGTATTGTGAGTGTTCGACTTAGCAAAATAATGCCAGACTGTTTTCCAAAGCAGTTGTAGCAATTTATACTCTCACCAGCGATGTTTAAACTATCTTATTGCTGTATCCTCTTCAGCACTTGATATTGCCAGACTTCTTAATTTTTTGCCAGTCAAATGGATATAAATTGTTGTCTCTTTATGGTCTTGATTTGCATTTCCTAGATAATTTATGAGGAATTCAATAAATGGAACTGGGAAGAAATGATTTTCCATGTGAAAAGTAAATCAGATTTCTGCCCTACATCAGACATGCAAATCAACTCCAGATGGATTAAGAACTCAAATGTCAAAAGCAAAACTTTTAAAACTTTTAGAAGAAAATGGGGTGAATATTCTTAGATCTTGAGGGTAGAAAAGGATTTCTTAAATATTGGACAAAAAAAAGCCTGCTATAAAATAGAAGTATGATGAATATGACTATATTAAAATTACAAACTTGTGTTCATCAAACACATGTTAAAGAATGTGAAAAGATAAGCTACAAACTGAGAGAAGATGTATCACATTTAACAAAGAATCTGTATCAAGACTATTTTAAAAACTCCTACAAATCAATAAGGAAAAAACATGCCCAATAGGAAAATAGGCAAAAGACGTAAATAGACATTTCACAGAAGGGGAAACACATAAGGTCAATACTCATATGATGAAACTCTTTATCTCCTCAATTTTAAAAAGCATCTTTTGAGGAAAAACAGGATATTTAAAAAACATGGCTACTATGGTCTTCTATTGCCGGTTAGGTGAAAATAAGCATTTAGAAAAATAAAATGCAAACTGACATTCATCCAATATTCCAGGAAAAGCAACTAAAACTAAAGCAGAATATTTACCAAGGTATTTTAATCTTACTCTCTGATTTTGCTTATGTAAAACAATAATTTTGTTATTACACACTGTCGGCATTCAACAATGGTTAATTCATTGATTGAATCATTGTGCCTGATTTTCTGTAAGCCTAACTTTGATTTCTTTCAGACTGGGAACAGATGGGCACATACTTTTAAGACATTAATAAACATTATAGAACATGATCTTCTTTCTCTGAACTCTGTGCCCTGTTGGCTATAAGAATAAAGCATCCACTTGAAGTAAGGATTCAGATTTAATCTAAAAGTCATGGTATAGCTACGCAGAGCTCAGAATTTTGTTACCGAAAACAAAGTGCTTAGTCAGCATCGCTAGGCAAATGAGAGTGCAAGAGAGGATGAGAATGCCCCCAGGTCACTGCACATACTGATCTCCTTGAATTCAACTGAATGTGCTTTTATAAAATAGCTCCCCCCATAAATATGTGCAAATATTATATTTCAATTAAAATTAAAAAAAAAATTTTAAAACGTTAAAGAAAAACCACGTACCACATTGTAAGGTGTCGTTCAAGAAGACTGATTTAATAAAGGTGACATTAGCCGGGCATGGTGGCATGTGCCTGGGTCCCAGATACTTGGGAGGATAAGGTGGGAGGATCACTTGAGCCCGGGAGTTCAAAGCTGTAATGCTCTATGATCACACTTGTGAATAGCCACTGCACTCCAACCTGGGCAACATAGTGAGACCCCATCTCTGAAAAAAATAATAATAAAGGTGACATTTCAGAGACTAGTTACTTGTTTTGTGTCATATTGTTGAAATGTGAGCTCATAGTATTTCATTTAGTTTTTTTGCTCAGGAAAAAATATTTTACTCAAAATACTAATATTTCTGAAGATTGATTAATAGGAGAGTATCTAAACAAAGTTGATTGACATAATAAGATTGCCTTATGTTTTCGGCAGAAATAATTTTTATGTAGGTCATGTTAAAAATACATACTCAAAGATTTAGAATTTTATATTTTCTTTGACCTAGCAATTTAATGTCTATGAATTTAAGGAAACAATCATGGATGAGAATAAAAATACAGCTCCTAGAATATTTATTGGAGTATCATTTCTATTAGTGGAAAAGTGAAAACAATCTAAATGTTAAAAAATTGGGAATTGATTAAATTGCAGTTTACCCACATAACCAGTAAAATGATAAGAAACAATATTTAAAGATATAGAAACTGATCTATGGTTACAGGTTATGAACAGTATATAAAATATGACCCTATTTAAAATATACACACCAATCTATGCCCAAGGAAAACACTGAAAAGATATAGACCGAGGAGAAAAGAAAGGAAGCACAAATGATTAGACGGCATCTGGAAGGCCATGGATAACAGAGTAGCAGAGATAGCAAGCAGAGGAGGAAAAAAACAGACACAAAAACTAAAAAGTGAGGAAAATATTGGTTTGAAGGAATGAAAAATGTAAACTTGAGTCAACTCTCAAAGAAGGAAAGTAGTGAAGATTACATCTAGAATATGAAAAGCATCCAAAGCAGGAAATCTGTTAATATTACACCCAAATTGAAAGGTTTCATTGCCCCGAAGAGCATATTCAGTGAGACTAAATAACATCAGAAAAATATATGCTAGATCTAGGGTTCAACATATGGCTACTATGTGCCAGGCGCTGTAGACATGTCTTATTTAATCCTCTTCATAACCCTGGGATAAGTGGAGTTGGGAAAGGTCAGGTGGTCAAGGTCACATGGCTATGGCAAAGTGGAGCTGGGGTTCTGAGTCTTGTCTGGGGTTTGCTAGTGCACCATGGCAAGAAATACATCTATTAAAATGATAAGACGCAACATAGAAACAGTTGGTAGCAATAATCTTCTGTGATTCTGAATTTAAGCCCCGACAATGGAGGAAAAGCCTGGCAAACCATGGTATAGTATGCATGTTTTGTCAGTATCTCAACAAATGCCAATGTTATTGGCTATCTCTATAGGTCAAGTCGTATATATGAAATATCATTAAGCAGATACAATAGAACCCCAGATGGTCTATATACACTGATTACAGCTCTTCATATGCATGTGCTTATGTTGACAAAGACAGCAGGTGAATTTGTACTGATACATGTTGATGCATTCTTGAATGTATACGAGGCTTCTATGCAAGCCAGGACCACCCTGTTCTATTATGCTTTATTTAATGTAACAATGTGTATTCCTCTTATAAATATTTTGAACAATTGGCATTCCTTTAATCATTAAAGTTTATATTCCTTTACATATTTACATGTGACTTCCACAACTAATAAATAACAATTTTTGAATTTTGACAAATTAAAATTCCTCGTGCATATCGACATTGATTAAAAACTGCCTTATCAGTTTTTTCTAAACATTTGATTAAGTCACCCATCCAATTAACAAATTCCTCATAAGTGTTTTAAACATCTGAAAAGCTACTCACCACATACTAAATAGCCCAAAGTTCATACAGTATTCTTTTACGTCTAGCTTCTTTTGCTTATAATATTTTTGAGAGTCATTTGTGTCATCACATATATCAATACTTCCTTCCTTTTTATTGCTGAGTAGTGTTCCATAGTATGGATGTAGCACAATTTGCTTATTCATTCACTTGCTGATGGGCATTTGGGTAGTTTCCAGTTTGGGTTATTATGAATAAAACCATGGTTAGCATGCACGTGCTAGCTAGGCTTCGTGTGGATATAGGCTTTCATTCTTTCTGTTCTCATTCTTATTCTCCTGCCTTTTCAGAATTATCTACTTGGAGTTATAGTAATTTGACCGATTTTACTTCTGGTTTTTCCTAAGGTTGCGGTAATCTTACCAGATTATAAAGGTAAAAAAATATTAAATAAAACAAAACAAAAATTGTATCTTCTGTGGTTTCGAGATCTCTGTGGTTCTGGTCGAGACCCCAATTAGATTTTATAATCCAGTGTAATGCAAACCTGAATCATGTTTAAGTGGCACCTTGTGTTATCAATGGGAATTTTAAGTCTAGGACTTCCTTGTAGATTGTAGTTTGTTGAAAAGTTGGTATCTTCCTCAGAAATGTATCGGTTTAGGTTTCACATGGCTGACTTTGCCAAACTCATTGTCCTGTTTATGATATATTAACCTTGTTTGATATTTTAATTAAAAACACATTATTGCCTTATAAGTATTTCAGTACAATGAATCATTAATTTTAGAGGTTTTCTTTTCTAGAAGAAGAGGGACTGAGTTAATTCTCTTCTTTGGGCCATTTGGCTAATTTATCATTTTGGAACACAAAGATTTTGATTCGCTATTATGAAATACTGATGTTGATTGACAACTGAATCCCTTTCTGCCTTGCTATTAAGGATGCAGCTTGTGCTGATTTGTGTTATCTGCTTTTGGCACAGTTCTTGCTTTTTCTGGAGTTGTTTCATTAACTTCTGGATTTTTTGGTGCATGTGTTCACTTTTGCTCACACAGATTTAAAAAGAATTATGCTTTATAAGCCAACGTGTACTTAAAAGGAGATACAAACCTCCATATATATTAATATCTGTAATAATTTTTTCTCACTTCCTTTCTATAAATCTTATAGTGACTTTTCTCTTTTGAGTATCATAATGAACTCATAGATGCTCACAGACTCATCCAGTTAATTAAGATAATTTATACCAATGGTTCTCAAAGTTTGGTCTCCAGGCCAGCAGCTACAGCTTCACCTGGGGACATGGTAGAAATGCAGGTTCTTTGTCTCTCCTGCAGACCTACTGAATCAGAAACTCTGGCGGGGAATCCAGCCATGTGTGTTTTCACACCTCCAGGTGGTTCCGATGCTCACTCAAGCTTAGAATATTACTTGGTCTATGAAGATGATGATACTTCAATTGTCATTACATGGCCAGTGGGAGTTCACTCTGAGTTACTCTACACCAGACATTTTTAAAAAGCATCTTTAAACAATCTGGAAACAATAAGATATTCCAGATTCAAAGTGATGTTTTTTTATCCCAAAGACATTCAATCGGCTGCTAGTCTCCAAGCAGTCTTTTTTCCTTTTAGTGAAATTAGAGAACAAATTCCTAGCGCTAGTGATGCTCACATGTTATTGGGGATGAGCCAAAGAACAGCTGCTGAAGTTGGGCCACATTTCAGGAGAGCTTAAAGGCTGTGTACTCACACGGATTCCCCCCGCTCCCACGTTCAATACAAGTTACCATATCCCGCTTAGAGTATGAGGTTTCATTGAACACTAAAAGTTTTTACTACCTTAACAACACGGAGCTTAATTTCATTGTTTCTTTTTCACGCCAAGCTACCCAAACTCTTGATGTTTAAAAAGTTATTAAGTTGACAACAGTTCCTTCTCAAAAAGTCCTCCTTCCAAAGAGCATGTCAAGAGCGTGCAAGTGTCATCTGGGGAGAGAGGAGGACAGCTGTCCAGTGAGTTCCTCCCCCTCGCTCCGAGGGCGACAGGATGGGGTCATGAGCAGTGTTGATTCCACAGCCCTGGGAACCCATTTAGCTGGTCTGTTTCTCATTATCGAAAACCTGTCATTGCCTTATTCGTATTTCATTACAATGCGTATGATCATCTTGAAGTTTTCTCCACTAGAGGATTCTGGAAAAGGATGCTACTTAGAAGGGAACTTTGCATTCTTTTACATCCCGACCTCAACTCCAAACCAAAGCAGATGTGCATCTAAAATAAACTGTGAGTGTGAGGATGGGGGCCATATGGAGGTGGACAGGGGAGGACAAATACAGATCAGATGAGAATTTGGCCCATTATGAAGAATTTTAGATTTCTGTGTATCTTTTTTTTTTTCTTTCTGACAGTGGTGGAAATTATCTCTCACATTAATAACCTATTAGTTTTATTGTATTCTAATAATATTGGACTATGATTTTGAACTAAGTAGTGTTTATTTGAGAAGGTTTAACTAACATCACCTACGGGATAATGAAGCACATGAGTTAACCATCCTCATTGGTGCAAGGAAGAAATACGCATTTGCTTTCCACGTAGACTTACAAAGCCCATCTCCACAGTTCGGGGTGTCAGAGATGCACGGCAGTACAGTGAATGCTGCTGGAAATGTGGAGAGAAAAATATACATGTGTGTCTTCAGAAGTGACAGCCAGATTCAAATTTGCCAGAAATAGGACTCCCTGAGTGATCTTTGGAGACTCAATTAACCTCTCTGTGTCTCAGTGTCTTGGTTTACTAGGGTTGGCAAAAATTTGCTCTTCCTTAACTCACTAACAACATAGAAGTAAACGTATGAGACAGATCTTCATTTTTGAAAGACAATGTAAAAAATGCCATATGTATAATTATTTTTATTTGCTAATACATTAGTAAATAAATTTGTAAATGTATATATTTGTGGTACACTGCTAATTTATAAAGGATTTTTGCATGTTTCATCTGATTTAAATGTCCCTAAAGCTAAAGAAGTCAGGTTGTTTTTCTGAGAAACTTTTTTGAGAAACTTGAGGCTCAGGAAGGTTCTATGTCCTGACCATGGTGCACGGCTAGTTTAATGGCAGGGAAAATGCCAGAGTCTAGGTCTTCTGACCCCTAGTTCACTGAGTGCTCTTGCTGTGAACCAACTACATCTTTACTGTTACTGATTAGACAGATGTATGGTATCATTCATTCATTCCACAAATGAAAATTAAGTCCTTACCAAGTGGCAGGCACCAGGGCAGAGAAATGCTGGTGGCAGACATCACAACTTGCAAAGCTGCCTTGAGTTGCAAAGGAAGTGCTAGCTGATTTCTACCATTTGAAAGTCTTTTTTTTTCCCCTCTGTGATGTTAGGATGCTACACGGGGCTGGAAAGGTTTAAGCCTGTGTTCTTCTTCCCCATTGAGTTAAGTCTGTGGCTGAACCACTCTGAAGTTCCTCCCCTGTAATCAGGTAAGTGAAATGCTCTCCGAATGGGCCGTAGGCTGTGGGTATGGTGGCGTGGCGGCAGCCTTGCTGAGACAGCAGAGAAATCAGGGCAGACTCTGGGGACAACTCTCGTCTTTTTGTTTTCCAGATGGTGGCAGCAGAAAGTTGTAGAACCTGGCTGTGGTGAAACTCCTGTTTTGAGGCTTCCCAAGAAGTGCTGTGGTTGTTTTGGTTTAAAATCACGTTAAAATGCTTTTCTTTCTTTAAAAGTTGGCCACATACCTACCATGCGATCCACATTTTGTACTCTTATGTATTTACCCAAGAGAAACAGAAGCACCTGCCCATACTCGTGTACCCCCTTTATTTGTAGTAGCTCAAACTGGAAACGACCCGAATGTCCATCAACAGGCGAAAGGATAAACACGTAGTGGTACATCCATACAGTGGACTATTACTCAGCAATAAAAAGGAGTGAACTATTGATACACACAGCGACATGGATGCATCTCAAAATAGTTATAAAAGGAAGTTTATACTGTATGATTCCATTCATGTAAAATTCCGGAACATGGAAACTGATCGATAGTGATTGACAGTGGATCAGTGGTTGCCTGGGATGGGGAGGGGACAGGAAGGCGTGGGAAGGGGTCACAGGGGGGCAGGAGGAAACCTGCAGGGGAGGGGGTGGCTGTGCTCGCTACCCTGTGATTGTATGTCAAAATTTACCACTTCATACACTCTAAATTTGTGCTGTTTGCTGTTAGTCAGTTATATTGAGAGAAACCAGTAAAAGATCACACTGAGATATTTTTTGTTCTTTAAAAAATCCCATGCCTTCTCCACCATGTTTGGTTTTCTTCAGGGAGGGCCCTAACGTTGGGAATATTCTGCTTACGTTCATGCCTCATTTATAATAAATCCCTGGTAGTCCCTCCCGGGAAGCAGGCACAGGGCCAGGAGTTAGGGAGGCAGCCTGGGAGGGGGTCACCTGCGGTCACGGAGAGGGTCAGCTAAGGAGTCAGACAGGTGGGGAGCAAAGCGCTGCCTGCCGTTAGCTGGGTCATGTCGGGTGGGGTCTCTCCTGCTCGAACCTCAGTTTTCTTTTCCTTTTTTTTTTGTAATTAAAAAAATATTGTATTGATACATAATATTTGTACATATTAATGTGGTATGTATACTATTTTGTTACATGCGTAGGATGTGTAATGATAAGTCAGTGTGTTTGCAGTATCCATTACCTCGTGTATTCATCATTTCTATGCATTGGGAACATTTTTAAGTCCTGTCTTCTGGCTATTTTGAAATATAAAATACTCAGTTTTCTTGTTTGTAAAATGGAAATCCTAATACCGACTTCACGGGTTCATCACGAGGACAGGAGAGGAATGTAAAAGGTCTGAGACGTGTTAGGTGTCAGGGTTGTTTGTCATCCCTCCTACAGACTGTGCCAGGGACTCCTGCTGGCCAGAGAAACCCTGGCTTTCCTGGGACTCTTTAGGATGGTTATAACAGTGGTATTTTGGCTTGAAGACAGTGATTTTGTGGGTCTGGAAGCAACGAAGGGTGTGTGCTTGCTCTTGAAAAGGGAAACAGAATAGAGCTTCTGAATACAAGACAATCAGGGAAGGGAAACTGCACAGTGCTCCTGTTTGTTAAAATATTATTGCTGAGGTATGTTTTACAAACAGTAAAGTGCATCATAAATCTTATTGGGTTTTGACAAATGTATATACACCTGTGCAACAAGCACCCAAATGAAGATGCAGAACATTTTCTGAGTGTTCCCTTGTGCCCTTTCCACAGGGGTGCGCCCCTCCCTGGAGGCAGCCATGGACTTGACTCACAGCTCCACAGATTAGTTTTGCCCGTTTTTGGACCTGGATTCATATGAATGGGACCTACGGCGTGCACTTCCATTAGTTCTCTAGTTGCTGCTGTAACAAATTATGTATCACAAACTTAGTTGCTTAAAATACCACAAATTTTAATAAAAATCATGATTTAATAAATATTTTTTTGCATTAGATGTCCAACGAGGATCTTGCTAGGCTGAAGTTAAAGTGTTGATGGAGCTGTGTTCTTTTCAGGAAGCTCTAGGGGAGAGTCTGTTTCCTTATCTTTTCCAGCTTTAGAGGCCACCTGCATTTCTTGGCCCAAGACCCCTGTCTCTATCTTCAAAGCCAGCAACGTTGCATCTCTACCATTCTCCTTAGTCACCGCTCCCTCGGACCACAGCCAGGAAAGGCTTTCCAACTTTAACAACTCATGCGGTTAGATTGGACTCACCTGGCTAATAATATGCCTATGTCAAAATTCTTAACCTTCATCACATGAGGTCTCTTTTGCCATGTAAGGCAACATATTCACAGATTGTGGGGATTAGGCTAGACATCTTTGAGGGGCCATTATTCCACCCTACTATAGCACTCTTGGAAACATGATGTTTCTAAGATTCATGCATGTTGTTGGGTGTCTCAGTAGTTTGTTCATTCTGTCGCTGAGTGGTATTTTCTTGTATGAATATGTCACAGTTGTGTGTTCATTCTTCTGTTGATCATCATTTGGGTTTTTACCTGTTTTTCGCTCTTATGAATAAATACTCATTTTTATATTGTTTTTCATTTCCCTGGGGTAAATATTTATTATGGAGGAGAATTGTTAGATTATAGGGTAATTGTGTGTTTGACTTTTCATGTGCTTACTGGTCATTTATATACCCTCTTTTGTGAGGTTTATGTTCAAGTGTTTTGCCCATTTAAAATTTTTTTCAGGTTGTTTGTCTTTTTATGAATAGTTTGTAGATGGTCTTCCTGTGTTCTAAAAACAAAGCCTTTGTTGGATATATGTACTGCAATATTGTCTTCTAGTCTGTGGCTTGCCTTTTCCTTTTTGTAATGATGTCTTTGGTGAGAAAAATTATTTTTTAACATTGATGAGGTCTAATTTTGCAAATTTTAAAAAATAATTAGTGCTTTCTGTAATCTGTCTAAAAAAATCTTTCCCTACATGAAGGTCATGAAGATATTCATCTCTGTTTTCTCCTGAAAGTTATAAAACTATAAAGTTTTAGCTTTTACATTTAGGAATGTAATCTATTTCAAATTAATTTTTGCATGGGACATATGGCAGATATTATAGTAAAACTTTTTCTGCACAGACATCCAGTTATTCCAGCACCACTTGTTGAAGAGGTCTTTCTTTCCTAATTGAATTGCATTGATGCCTTTCTTATGACTCAAATAACCAAATATGTGTATATCTATTTTTGGACTCTATTCTGTTCCACAGGTCCATTTGCTTATCCTTAGCAAATACCAAACTGTTTCGATAATTGCAACTTTATAGTAAGTCTTGAAATCAGGTAGTATAACTTTATGCTGCTTCTTTAATATGATTTTGGCTACTGTACATCAGTTTTGGACTTTTGTCACAGTAATAGATTAAAATTGTGTCCTCTCCAAAAGATAGGCTCAAATCCTAACCCCCAGTACCTGTGAATGTGACCTTATTTGGAAATAGGGTCTTTGCAGAAGTAATCAAGTTAGGACGAGGTCGTACTGAAGTAGGGTGGGCCTGGTACAATATGACTGGTGTCCTCATAAGAAGAGGAGAAGAGACACAGACAAGGACGCTCAGTGGGAACACTATTGAAGACAGAGGCAGGGATCAAGGTGATGCATCTACAAGCCAAGGAATGGCAAAGATTGCCAGCAACCACCAGAAGCTAAGAGAGGCGTGGAAAAGGTTCTCTCTAAGAGCCTTCGGAAGGAACCCACCCTGCCAATACCCTGATTTCAAACTTCTAGCCTTCAGAAGTCTGTGAGAGAATAAATTTCTATTGTTTTAAGCTATCCAGTTTGTGACGCTTTGTTATGGCAGATCTAGCAAACTAATACAGTCACTGAAACAGGACTCACCCTTGCGTAAGCAATAAGAAGATGACTGTATTAAACTTACAAGTCCAGATTTTAGAGGTTCCAGATGAGATTTATATGAGGTATTAGGTATGAGGATTAGTTTCAATTTTAAGAATCAGAAACCCTCAAAACAGTGGCTTACACAAGATGGACATTTTATTTTATGTCTCTCTTGTGCAGGTGTTGGTAGTTCAGGGTTGGTTGGTATAACAACCCCATGACATCGGGGGTCCAAGATTCTTCTATCTTTTTCCTGCCATCCTTAATAAGTGGCTTCCACTCTGTGGTGTGACATCTAGCATCATGTCTGTCTTTCATAGAGCAGGAAGAAGCAAGGGTGAGGGTGCCTGCCCTCTTCCCTGAAGGAGACATTCCAGAGGTCTCACAGGATACCGCTGCTTATACCCTGTTGTCCAAAATTCAGTCACATCACCACTCCTAACGGTCTGAGAATATAGCGTTTATTTCAGGAATGTATGGCTCTATTCATTACTAAGCAGCAAAGGGAGACCCGATATTAGGAAACAATTAGAAGTTTCTTCCACAGAGTGTCTGTAGAGGAACACCAGGTACAGAAGACCTACAGGTGATCGGATATAAGAGACTTGAGGGAAGAAAGAAACCAGATCTGGGAATAAAGATTTGAAAGCTCGTGAATGTTAGTTACAATTCTGAGAGGGGCTGAGATGGCCTGGAGAGAGTGTAGCATGAGAAGAAAAGGTCAAGGAGAGACCTGTAAGGAGCCACTGAGTTTAACGGTCATGAAGAGGAGAATTCAGCAGGAGCCCGAGAAGAAGTGATGAGGCAGGGAGCTGGGTACTCAGGCAAGATTCAAGGAGAGGGGAAGGGATGCGGCTATGGTCTGAGAGTGTCCTCCAAAATTCATATGCTGAAACTCAATCACCATGTGATAGTATTAAGAAGTGGGGCTGTTAGGGAATTAGTGGGTTCATTTCCTTCTTTCCCTTCTGTCTTGTAAAGACACAGCAAGATTCACCAGACACTGAATGTCAGTGCCTTGATCTTGGACTTCCCAGCCTCCAGAACTGTGAGAAGCAAATTTCTGTTCTTTATAAATCATCCAGGCTGTGGTATTTTTTTTATAGCAGTGCAAATGGACTAAGACGGATGCCAATTAAGATAAAAAGCTGGTCTTTAAAAACAAAAGAAGTTGTGGTTATCCTGTTTCAAATCAAAGAGTATCTCCAGTCTTTCTCTGGAAAAAGATCTGTGTGACCGAATGACCTTCTAGAACTTGGAATGTGTGTCAATGCCACTGTAAGGACGTGATGGTTAATTCAGGCTCAGGGCCAGGCACAGAAAGACAAACATCGCATGATCTCACTCATGTGTGGAATCTAAAACAGTTGATTTCATGGAAGTAGAGTGTAGAATAGTGGCTATCAGAGGCTGAGAAGGGTAGTGGGGAGGAAGGGGCCCAGAGAGGTTGGTTAACTACAGTTATAGTTAGACAAGAAGAATAAGTTCTGATGTTCTATTACACTGTAGAGCAACTATAGAAAATCACAATGTAGTGTGTATTTCATGATAGCTGGAAGAGCAGATTTTGAATGTCATCATCACAAAGAAATGAAAAATGTTTAAAGTGATGGATGTGGTAATCACTCCGACTTGAACATTACACAATATACACGTGCATCAAAACATCACACCGTACCCCATAAATATGTACAATTATTATACATCAATTATAAATAAAAATTATTTTAAAAATTTAGGCTCAGGTCTGGTGAAAGACAGCTCCTTGCCCCTTTTTAGTGAGGGACAAAGTCACACCTAAACAGTGAGGTCATTCATCATGTCTGTCACTATAGTCAGGTGTCTGGGAACAAGAGGAGGCCCTGGGACAGAAAATGGAACCCAGACCGAAAGCTCAAGGGACGAAGACTTTAACCTTTGCTTTTGTCTGGTTTTAGGGGAAGAATCAAGATGAACAGAGAAGCGGACTCACACGTGTATACTAAGAGGCATGTACAGGGATGTTAACTGCAGCATTGTTTGTGATAAAGACTGGAAACAACCCAAGTGCCCCTCAACTGGAGGTGAATAAATAAATTATGCCGTAGTCATTCAATGGACTTCTATTTGGCAGATAAAATCGATAAACTAGATCTGTGTGAATCAACATGTGCAAAAACAATACCAAATGAAAAGAGCAGGTTGCAGCATGAAAGCAATTATGCAAATTTGAAAACCACATAAAGCAATACTATAAGTTTTTTATGGAAACATAAATATAGTTTAGGTATAAAAACATGGACTGGGAGAGTACTTGGCACATTCATGGTAGTGGTTGTCTCTGGGTAGGAAGGGGATGAGGACAGTGAAGGGTGTGACCAAAGGGGTTTCAGTTTTATCAGTTCTCTTTTTCTTATTCAGAAAAATTTTAAGCATATTAAAAGGTGGTTAATTTAATTACTTATTAGGGAAATGTAAATTAAAGCTATAGTAAGGAGGTGGAGGAAAGGAGGGGAGAAGAAATAAAAACCCTAGTAAGATACCAGTACACACTCACCAGAATTGCTAATATTAATAAGTCTAATGTATCATATGTTGACACAAATATGGAGCAACTGGAACTCTTATACATTGCTGGTGGGAGGGTATATTAATTCAACTACATCGTAAAGCTGTTTGGTAGTATCTTTGAAAGCTAAACATATGCCTATCCTGTGATTCTGAAATTCTACTTCTAGATATAAACTCAAGAGAAATGAGTATATATGTGCACCAAAAGAAATGTACAAGGATGTTCATAGCAGCTTTATTTATATTAGCCAATGGCTAGAGGTAATCAAACCAATTTGGTTATTCTACTCCTAGATGCATATCCTAGAGACTTTTAATTATACACAGAAGGAGGTAGGTGCAAGAATAGTCATTGCAATGCTATTTACTATAGCAACAACTCAAATGTTCACTGTCAGGAGAATGGATTAATATTGCAGTAACACGGATGAATCTCATGGAGATTATTGTAAGCAAAAGAAGCCAGGCATGAGTGAATACATACAGAATGATTTTGTTTAAGGAGTTCTAGAATAGGCAAAACTAATTCTTGGTGACAGAATTCAGAATAGGGGTCATTATTGGGGTGCTATTGACTTGAAAGTGGCATAGGGACCCTTCTGGGGTGACGATAATATACTACATCTTCATCTGGATGGCACTTACAGAGGGGTAGACATAGGTAAAAATTTATAAAACTGTGCAGTTGAGATTTGTGTACTTCATTGTATATAAGTTACGCCTCAAAAAATATCTTTTTTTTTTTTGAGACAGTCTCACTCTGTTGCCCTGGTTAGAGTGAGTGCCGTGGCGTTAGCCTAGCTCATAGCAACCTCAAACTCTTGGGCTCAAGCAATCCTCCTGCCTCAGCCTCCTGAGTAGCTGGGACTACAGGCATGCGCCACCATGCCCGGCTAATTTTTTCTATATATTTTTAGTTGTCCAGCTAATTTCTTTCTATATATTTTTTTAGTAGAGACAGGGTCTTGCTCTTGCTCAGGATGGTCTTGAATTCCTGAGCTCAAACGATCCGCCTGCTTCGGCCTTCCAGAGTGCTAGGATTACGGGTGTGAGCCACCGCGCCCAGCCCTCAAAAAATATCTGAAGCAAACATGATAAAATGTTAACATGTGGTGAGTACAGAGAGTGTTATTACCCAATTCTATATATTTTCCTGTATATTAAAATATTTATAATTAGGAAAGAGAGAAGATACTAGTCCTCTGTAATCAAAGTGACATCCATAACAGAGGAAGTGACACTTTGCGTTGGGGCCCCTTGCCCAGCCATCTCCCCAATGCTTGAGTGGGTTCCCTTGCAATGGGGTGGAGTTGACACTGGCCAACCAACCTCTGCTGGCCGGAGACAAGGTTATTATCTTCATTGTCACTCTCTCAGTAGATTATCATGGCTGCTAAAAAGTGGGGCTCTTTTGTGGGCTCTTTTGAAGATCAGCTTGACTGATTCTGTAGCTGAGAGCGACACTGAACCATCATGCAAGACCTGGGCTCTCTACTGGCCTGTACCCAGCTCTGGCCAAGGAGGGCGAGCTGCCTTTGGAAGGTACCTGTTTGGCCTCAGCTCTTAGGTTGGCTGCTGCTCTGTTAGCTCAGGGCATCACCAGTGGGTGCCATGGGCAAGTCGAAGAGAATGAGGGAGGGAAAGGGGGGGGGGAAGAATTTAAAGAGGGATAAAGAAAAGGGGAAGGAAAAGATAAAATGAAAGATGCAGGTGCCTTGCCCTGTTGTATCAAGGGCCTTAGATGTCGCTTTCTTACTCGGAGCCGGAGCCGTGGCTCCTAGCTGCTCAGTTCCCAGGGCGGGTGCCATGAATCCGAAAGTGGCTCTGAAACCAGACAGACCTGCCTTTCTGTCACTAAGTGACCGCGAAACTACTCAACCTGTGCCTGTTTCTCTCCTGCAAAACAGGGGCGGTAATTCTGTCTCTCAGGACTGCTGGGGCGGTTGGAAATGGTGCCTGCCAGGTCCCGACACTGACGAGGCGCTGAGTAACTGGGGTAAGGTGCCTGCTTCCCTCTGAGGTCAGTCTGGGGGTCAGAGACGCCCTGCAGAGCTGTCCGACAGAACTTTCTGCGATGACGGCTATTGAGCACTCAGAATGGATGCGTCTCGTGTGACTGCGGGACTGAATTGCTTTACATTTAAATAGTCACCTGTGGCTAGTGGCTATCGTATCGGTCAGCGCAAGGTCTAGGACGTTTGCCCAGACGGCAGTCACTCTCGGCCACGACTGGGTCCCCCGCCAGGCCGCTGGGCAGGGTGGCTCATTAATGTGGACGCTGCAAGGCGCAGGGTTAGCGCGGCATCTACGCAGTAGTTTCTTCCTGTAAAAATCGCTCCTGGCTAAAGTCGGGGCTGGCGGACGGGAACAATTAAGGACTCCACCTACCTCTGTGCCTCTCGCCGCCACCCACCCCCCACCTCCGCCCGCCCACAGTCCTGTAAGTCCCCTTGGGGAAATGGGGCGGACACCCTCCGCGTCCCCGACACCCGCCGGGCCTCCCACGCTCTGCATTTCCACGTGCATTTCCCAGCAGAGGAAACGGGGTCGCGGAGGTTTAGGCCGGAAACAGCGGAGCTCCCTCCGAAGGGCAAACTTTGCAGATCTGGTGACGCCAAACACACTTCTGTGGGTCAGGTTGTCAGGGCGCGCGGTGAGGGCGGCGGGTAAATATTTGGGGCTGTAACCCGGGCTCCTGCGACTCGTTGCCGCTGCGGTTCCCCGGCGGGCGCGTGGCGAGGGCGGTGCCTCGGGGACAGGGGCGTCCCCGGCGGGCGGCCGGGACAGACCCGGCGGCCCCGGCTCCAGCGGCCCCGCCCCGGCCCCGCCTCCGCCTCCACCTCCACCTCCGCCCCCGCCCGCGGCTATAAGTCGGCGGGGCTGGCGGGTGGCCGGAGCTGGCGAAAGAGCGGGCGCGCGGACCGAGCTGGGAGCGGCGCGGCGAGGGCATCGGGGCGGAGGCACAGGCAGGGCGGGAGCGCGCGGGAGAGCGAGCCCCGGCAGCGGCCCGAGCGCCAGCGCACGCACAGTCCCCGGCCGCTCCTCGCGGGACCCTCCGGCACGCGCCTGGCCGAGCCCGGCCGCCTCATGAAGCCGCCCGCCGCGCAGGGCAGCCCCGCGGCCGCCGCGGCCGCAGGTGAGTGCGGGGGCCCGGGGGCCCCGTAAAGCCCGAGCGTTGAAGGTGGGGGTCGAAAGAAGAAGCGTCCCGTGCCGTCCCTCTACACCCGCAGCCCTTCCATCCTCACCGGCGGCACCCTGCCCCCGGCTCGGTCTCCCTCCCGCCGCCCGGCTGGGCGACACGTAACGGGCGGTCCTGACTCAGTCTTCCCACCGCCGCCAGGTTCGCGCGCGCCCCCGGGGGCACAGGCGTGGGGACAAGCACCCGACAGCGTGTGGGAAAGAGTTTGTGTCGCCGAGCTGGGGAACCGTAGGCTCGGCGGAGGCTTAGTTTCCTTATGAGTAAAACGGGTTTGATCATAGAACGCGCTTCGGCGGGCGGTGGAGAGGATTAAAAGACACAGACATCACTGCGTGGCTGTCACTTGGCAAACGCGCGGTGAATGTCAGCGATCCTCAGCAATGGTGGCGGCCCTTCCTGGCCCCAGGGGGAGATGGCCACCCCCGACCCCCATCAACTGAGCCCACCGTCCCTGTTCCCAGCCCCGGCCTTGGACTCGGCGGCCGCCGAGGACCTGTCGGACGCGCTGTGCGAGTTTGACGCGGTGCTGGCAGACTTCGCGTCGCCCTTCCACGAGCGCCACTTCCACTACGAGGAGCACCTGGAGCGCATGAAGCGGCGCAGCAGCGCCAGCGTCAGCGACAGCAGCGGCTTCAGCGACTCCGAGAGTAAGTGTGGCCCCGCGCCAGGAGGGTGCCCGGGACCTGGCCCACTGAGGCCGCAGTCTCAATTTGCTTCTCTGTAAACTGAGGCATGGGCTCCAGGAGCCAAGCCCTAAAGCTCGACGCGGTGGGCCGAGCGGTGGTGGGGCCCGAGGCTGGTCACGGGAAGGCCGTTGGAGGCCAAGTGCCTGCAGGTGTGTCGTGAGGCAGGAGGGTTTGAGCAGCTTGTCCCGACTCAGCCAGATGGGACTCCTTGAACCCGAGCCGGGCTTTTCCAGTTTCTCCGCCTCTCCGCCTGTCCTCTCAGCATAACTTTGCAGAGCATGTGGGGCAAGTGCCACTGGAATGGGAGGGTGCGGTGGGGACATGGGAGGGCACACTACGGAAATATTTATGAAACCAGGAAAGGTTTCATAAGCTGCTGTTCTTGGGATATCTGAAATTTCTTCTTGCACTTTCTCCTGGTCCTGAGCTCCCAGACTTGTTGCATGCAGTTTTGCAAGAATCTCTGGCACTGTTGAGTTCAAGTATTTTAGAAAAGTGTCGCTCTTGCAGCCACATCCACCACCCGGACTGGAGGGGGAGCCAGAGAGCAGATGGGCACGGGGGCTTCCTGGTGACCTTTCTCATGGGGGAGACTACCCTACGGTCTCTTTGTCCTAAACAACTTTGTGGAAAAAAGAAAAGAGAGAGAGAGAGAGGAACTCAAATGTCCTGGAAGGATTATGGATACCTGTTTAGGTGTCAAACAGCAAATTTTAGTGACCTTTTAATATTACATGATTGTTGGTTTTCAAAGTGAATTTTAAACTCTTCTGTGATGTTCTTCAGGTTTTAATCCCTAAATGGGTTATAAGCGTGAATATCAACCCCTTTGCTCTCCTTGACTCTGGAAGTGAAAGTAATGGCTTTTCTTGGGTTCTGTTGTTTTGAAATCTGGAGCTTTCCTCGTTACTGGGCAAAGACTCAGTGGGACACTTGAGCACTAGCTGTCCTCCTGGAAAGGGATAAAGGCAGTCGCCACCCTGGTCATGGTTTGAGTCAGAAGCCTGAGTTCCAGCTCCAGTTTCCTTGGCAGCACTGCCAGAGGTTTAGACCAAGCTGCAGCTTTAGAGGTGAAAGGGGATGGAAGAGTGTGCTGTTAATTTTCCATTTAGGATTTTTGGAGTTTGTTGCTAATGATTAGGCCACTCATTTCCAATTTCAAAGGGAAGTCTTAAAATTTTTGAAAATGTGTCTCAACACCTGTGGCCAAACTTATATGTGTCTTCTTCTACTGGCGCATGGAGCAAGTTATTCATCAAACACAAATTCTCTCTCCCATGGAAAAGAAAGCTGAGACAGTCTGTCACTGCTGCTCTGTGGCATAACAGCTCCTTTCTAAGTCCCAGCCTCGCTCAGCTAGAATACAGTCTGAACTCGCCCATTCATGGCTGAGTGCAGCTTCCACTGGGTGGGATTTCAGATCTAGGATCTGTTTTCAGGGGGCTCAAAGAGAATGCCCTAGAAACACATTCTTGACAGTTTGGGGGGAAGATATTTGGGATGGAGTTTGCAGTTTTTCTTAGGGTATATGTGTGTATTTTGCTTTCTGCTTTTGTTGTTAACTGTTAAACTAACCCTTGGTTTGGTGGTTAGGGAAGTCATGGGAAGGGAATAAAGAAGGCTCGGATGACATTTGTCTTTGCTTTAAATGTGTAGTTCATCCCCTGCAAGACTGGTTAGAAATAGTCTTGGCAGGAGCTGTGTGTATCTAAATAGTAATTTCTTAAGAAAGTATAATATGTGTATCTTAATTGCTGCCAAGAACTGAGCATAGACATTTGTTATACTCATTTGTCTGTTTAATACTGTTCTGTGGAAGAGAATGCTTGAGAGAGGTAGATCCTAGAGCCTACTGAAATTTAGCTCATCGAAAGGGAGGCACACCAGGGTAATGGTAATAACAGCAGCTTGCTTTCACCAAGCTATTATTATCTATTAGCTCTTACCGTTAGTAATCCCTTTGCTGTTCTTTTAATGTGTGATCTCATGTGATCTCCACCACAGTCTTAAAAGGGAGGCACTGTTATCTCCATTCTTCTGATAAAATAGCAAAACCACATGGGCTTTCTCTCTAAGGCTTTGCTTTATCACTGTGGATGGTTGGCTAGAATGGGAACGAGGTCTTCGGGAAAAGACCGAAGTCCCATTGAGCCCAGATCATGTACCAATTTATCAATGATGGTTGTTTTTGAAGGTGTCTCTTTGAGGGGTTGTCATCTGGAAGAGTCAGTGGAGCCCAGGCTGAACCCTTGTAAAGGCCCTGCGTGATGAGTAGGCCAAAGTTTCTCTAGCTGCAAAATCGAAAGGATGCTATCTAATCGTGAGATTAGAAACATTCATAAGCTCGTGATTAGGAAGATGCTCTGTTTCATGCTTTCAGAAAAACATTAAAGTGCACACATCAGCTGTATCACACAGATCGGATACATTGGAGCCAGTATCTTGCATGAAAATGTTATATATGAAACTATAAACCAATGTTTCTTGGGTTTTTGCTTTTATAGCTCTGTCTCAAGGCACACCAATCTTGCAAGGTAGATCAAAACAGTAATTCTGTTCTTTGAAGAACACTTCCTTTTCTTATTATTTTTTTTTTTAAAAATTAGGTTGCTTGCATCCAAAGGAAAAAATAGACATTTCTTTTTCTACCCAAAGAAGCCAGTAACTTAGGAAAGAAAAGCAGATATTTAAAAAGGAAATATTACTTGCTATTCCCACTTCCAGGGAGGCCTCCTAAGACAGGAAGAGGACCAAAATAACACTTGCAGCATAACTTCGCACGAGAGGTGGGAGTCAAATGGTAGTTGATCAAAATGAGCCTGTTCCTGTCCCATAGACTTGGGTTCTGACAGGAAACGTAAAGCACTTCAGTGGGAGTCATTTTAACTTCAGCAGTAAAAGGGCAATGCAATTAGGAGTTAGGGCAGTGTTTTTCAAACTTGATCAGCAGAGGTGCTTTGGAAATTGTGAATATCTCTGGTTTGAATTTATGTTTGAAAACATAGCTTCTTTTTGGAATTTTCAAAACTGTAAAAGTACACCTCATGATTTCTCACATTTTTTTAATGAAATTTTAACTCAATATATTCCAAATTTTAACCAGTGTATTAATTTGTTTCCACAGGTTGACTTTATAAGAAGTTTATAATGTTGACTTAAGTTTCAAAAGTGATGTGAACGTATATCTTTGATGTATTGGGGTTTCACATACATTTTTCCTTTGGGGGGGAAGTGTTTTGCTACTTGATAGAAAAGGTCTGGGTCTACTGTGTGTGCTAGAGCTGTTATGATATTGTAGGTGCCAGGTTAGGGAATGAGGAACTGTTTGGCCTAGACTATTTGGGCCTGGCTCTGGGAGAGGGGACCTTATGGGCCCCGAGGGGACTAGCATGACAGATGGCTGATGTGGTTTGGGAGCTCCTGAGACTAGAACCTGAACTTGTTCAAGCCATGAGAAGATGAGGCCAGTCAGGAGCCCTCAGGATGCCCCGGTACTGTGTTAGGGATTCCAGGTGGGGTGACAGGTCTCACTCTGATCCCTGGCAAGGTGTCTAGAGGGATGGAACAGTCGCAGAAGAGGAGCTGGGACAACAGTAGAGAAACAGAGAAAAGGGGCTCTTTTTAATTCTATCCTACTTTAGTGAGGCTGTCAGAGTTTAGATTTTAAGGAGGAGAATTCTACACCTCCCAACTCCCCCAGCCATTCCCTGTGGCAAAAGGGAGAGAGGTCCAAGGCTTTCTCTTTTTCCTTTAATTACTATGGTTTGCTTGCTGTAAACGTGTGGGATTGTTCTATATTTGCAGGCACTCTGGGCACGGTTTACTCTCTGTGGTTTTACTTCCCTCTAGAGTAGCACATTGACATGTGCTAACCCTAAATTACCTTTCTCCCAACTCCTCAAACTAAAAAAACACACCTACATTTTAAACAAGCCTCTGTTTTCACAGCATAGTTTCTCAAGTTCTGTTAGTGCTCCTAAAGTTAGATGGTTGTATATTTAATATGCTTTTATTTCTTTCCGTGTTGTCTTAGAAAATGTGGTCCTACAATTTGAGGTTCCTGGCTTCAGTACACTAAATGGACTTGCCTAGGACATTTCCAAGGGGGATTTGAGATGCTCGTGAGATGGGACTTTGGAGCTGACTGAAGTAGAAGTTGTAGGTCCTAAAATGTCCAGCCCTACCCTCTGCCAAGGCCCCCCAAATCTTCACCGTTATTAGTCCCTTGAGCCCCTATTAATAGCAGCACCTGATGCCTGGGTGGGGCGATAATACGTTAATATGCTATCAGCCAGTGACACATTGCTGTCATTTCATCAGACTAACTGCCTGTTATTTTGCAAGGAATACAGTTCAGCAGAGTGAAAAGAACAGGAAGTCAGGCCTTGCTCACCTTTTAATCTACCTCAACGCTTTGCACGTGAGATTTTGTTCCTTCTAAGTTCTTAAAAGTCCGTGGAAAGAAATTTTATTGGGGAAGGAGTGAAGAGAGGTCTAAAGCTTGGGGTACCTGTATGCTGGGGGTTTGTCCTTGGGAGGTTTGTTCTAGGAGGCGTCTAAAGGGAAACTTCGGAATTTTGCTACTCTCTGAAGAAGAGAAAGAAGCCTGAGCCCAGAATCTTGATTCTTTTTATTCCCCACGATGACCTTTTTCCTCCTGGGCATGCTAGTGTCCATTTTGGCGGCAACTTTAGAATAAAAATCATTAAAACCACAGGCATCACGCAAGGAGGGCCTAGGTTATTATTCTCCTCTTGCCAAGGAAGAAACGGAGTGACTTGCACAGGGTCATACGATTTGCACGTGGCCTCTCTTGCTGCTCTCCTGACAGTGGCGTAGCTTTGGGACTCTTGAGGTTGCTGTTTTCATCTTTTCCATAAATGGCAGGTAGAATATCATCACAGCAGCTAAACTGTTGGCAGGTTGGGTTCAAGGATGCTGGCGGTTCATTTCCTCTTTGATGGTTGAAGGGTGAACATTTCAGAAGATGGAATCGGGTCTGCCCCAGACTTGCACCTCATGGAAAGAGAGTGGAATCCCATGTGGCAATGAGCCGGGTGCGGGCTGATGTGTGTGCACGTGTGTGTGTGTGTGTGTGTTTGTGTGTGTGTGTGTGGTTGGTTAAGGCGGGGCGGAGGCGGGGACAGGGGAAGTGAGCATATGCTGTGCTGACGTCCTCCGTGCACGTATGTTTATATATAAATACATATTTGCAATTACCATGTTTTTCCCCTCTCGTTCCCGCATTGTGGGAGTAGCAGTCAGTCTGTCTATATATTTTCTGAGTCTGAGAAGAATACGAGGATCAAGAAAGCGTTTAGCATGTAGGCTGGGCTCTAAAGGATCAGAGGGAAGCCCAGGAAATATCCCAGAACTATGGCTGGTTCTCTACAGAGTCTCCCCAAACCACTCGAGTTACCTTGAGTTTTTCTTGAAACTTCACTGGATTCCTTTTTTCCTACCATCCTCTTTTGCAGTGGCCGTTTCCATGTCTGGATCGTTCCTTTCCCCAAAACCCAGTAGTGTTTGGTCTACTTGCCCACGAGGTGAACATACTGTGGTGCTCCCCCTCCACCCGCAGAGGATATGTGTATGTGGATGTAAACTTGCTGGAGACTTGGGGCAGAATAGAGATGAAGTCCAAGGCCAGGAAAGGCCTGTGGTACATGCAGGGTGGGGTGGAGGGAGGGGTGGCATTGAAACGCGCTCTCCAGTGCCGGCTGCTTCTGGGAGATAGAGACCAGAGGCGTGGCTCCCGAGACCTGGGCCAGCTAGTCTCGGGGCCAGGGTTGGGGGCAAAGCTCTCAGGTGTCCTTCAGAGCCAAAGATAACGTGCCAAGGGCATCGTATCACTGCCTTCTGGCTTGGGAGTCTGGGCATGAGGTCTGCCTCCCCAGGACCCTGTGTGGTTTTCTTGCCCCTAAATCTCACCCCATCTTCTCCCCACAAGTTCCTCAGGCTGTTTGTGGCGATTCTCCTGGCTGTTGCGCAGTGGCAAACAGTGATGCTGCCCCGTGGGTCTGCAACAGGCATGACACTTTCCTGTGTGCAGGGGAGAGGCTTTCCCTTGGGAAGACCCAGCCTGCTCCTCTGGAGGCGGCTCAGCAGGCAAACCAAGCAGAAGGCTTCGCAAGCCGAGTTCCCCAGCAAACAAGTGCCCTGAGAAATAGTAACAGGAGTGCCACAAAAAAGTGTCCCATGGTCAAGAACTCTTGGGAAACAGGGCTAAACTGGTTTTTTGGTTTCATTTTGTTTTGTTTTAACCACAAGTCTTCCCATGGGAACACACATGGGAATGACCAGGAGTGTTCGGTGTTTCTCAAATGTCATTGATGTCACAGCTCTTATTTTCAAAGGACCAATATTTTTGAGGCACATAGTTTTGGGGACGTGTGGGAATAAGGTTCAGTGTTCGAATCTCAGTGGGTGCTCATCAAAACCCTGAAATGACTGTGGTCCTCTTAGGTGAGCTGAGCTGGACCTCGGAAGCAAGAAAAGATTGCGAGCGTTGGTCACAAGGATCTTTGGGGCATATTTAGAAAAGTGGGCAAGACGGATGTGTAGGCCAGGAAGATAAGGTGGCAGCTGGGCCGCCTGGTCAGGAGAGGGAGGTGGGGAAGGCAGCCCGGGGAGGCACCTGAGACGTCGTAGCAGCTTTGTAGGGACGAGGCTGAGTTCTCTTGGGACCAGAAACCTCCACTTCTGAAAATGCTGGTTCTTTTGATACTGAGCTTATCCTTTGTAACTTAGGAAAGTTCATTTTGAGTTAAGGGGACCAAAGAGAGATGCTTTTGTCCCCTCCTGAGCTGGAGGTCATTGGCTGAAAGAGAAAGGATCCCAAGGAGAAGGAGGGGCTGGGCGGGGCCCATTATTCCCCTGCCCTCTTGCACCTGAAGAGCTTTTCCAGGGCTCACCTGTGCCACAGCCTTGGCTGGCTTTGTGTGTTGTTCTAACCAGGAAGGCTGTTCCCTCCAACCTCATTGGCCACATCCTGCTTCCGCCATCTGCTCTGCCAGCATCTCCTTTCTATGTCACAGCTGCACGGCGGGGCTGGCTGTGGGCTGGTTTCCTTCCTCTTGGCAGGACTTAGAGAATCTCAGAACTTCAGAGCTGGAAGGGACTTTAAGGATTACTCAGTCCATCTTCCCATTTTATTGACAGGTAAGCCCAGAGATACTGTCTTGTTCAAGGGCACCTGTGTACTTAGTAGCTGAGCTGGTTCCCTTGACTCCCAGCCCAGTCCTGCTTCAGGGACCTCACCCTGTTGTCACTCAGGTCTTTGGGGATGTGAGAGGGAGTCACGAAGTCACTCCAAAGGTCTGTAATAGATGAACCTCCAGGAGAAGGAATCTCGTTGACCTTCTAGCTTATCCCCGGAGTGCAAACTCTTAGGAAAACCTCTCTTGAGCAGGGAGAGAAGATTATTAACTCATGGGACACCTTATGTTTGTATTTTGGGGATTCAGAGGACAGGAAGGCCATTTTTCACACAAGATGATTCTTTTTGTCTAAAGCTCCCCCGCTCCCCATACCCCACCAACCAGCCAAGCATCGGCTTAGCTGTCGGTGAGATACCTGGTCCGTCGGCGCTTGTGGCCTGGTCTTGGTGATCCTGTCACGCCCTTCTTTCTGCAGGGGAGCAGAGACCTCTGGTGTACTCAGTTGAAGACACACACACACATACACACACACACACACACACACACACACACACACACACATACTCTCTTCTGTCTCAAATCATTTTGGGGTATAAATATAAAATCTGGAAATCAACCTGTTTTCTTTACTATAGATTTGCAACTTTTGCTTCCTTTGGAGACAAACTGTTGGCTATCAATAGACTGTAGAGTGATGAGTCTCTAGTCTAATGAATACTATGTCTCATAAGTATGTTTTCTTTCCCGAAAGGTGCGGATTCACTCTACAGGAACAGCTTCAGCTTCAGTGATGAAAAACTGAATTCTCCAACAGACTCTGCCCCGGCTCTGCTCACTCCCACGGTCCCTCCTCGGAAAGGTAAGCTCCTTAGCTGGGGTGTGAGTTTTTTCTTTTTCATTCCCCTCCTCTTCTCAGTCCCTTCTCTCTCCCCCTAACCAATCTTTCCCAAATGTGCAAAACAGATAGATAAGACTAATGTCTCAGTACAGTAGGGGGTGGGATGGAATTTGTTATTTCTCAGGATTTTGATCAGAGTGAAAACAAAATCAGGTAATTTAGGGCAGAAGCCCGAATTCGCAGCAAGAAAGGAAACTTGTGGATTCCAGCCTATTCCCTGTCCTGTGGTGTGACCGAGAGTACAAATGACGGTGCTTCTTAGGAGTCTCCTAACAGACTGGTTGGTTCCAGAATTTAAAACTCAGCAGTTCACCTTTGCAGAAAGTAGGATTGTTTTTATTGCGTTAACTATTTAACCAGTGCTTTCCAATGACCAATTTAGCAAATAAATGGCGTGGTCATTGTGAGACAAGTGATGATCTAACACGATTCGAAATAGCAGCTCCAGCCTGTCTCTACTGTGGTATTAATAGACCTAAAAAGTTTTTAAAGACGCGTGAGCAGTTTCTTATTTTTTGGAACTGGTAAAGTGTCTCCAGCTAGAGAGCTGAATGTTCTCTTATATTGGCCAAGCGCCCTTTTGAAAACAAAAGGAGTCTTTTTCCTTACGAAAAGTTATACTTGCCGAAAATAGTTGCAGAATGCCATAAAAATGGAACATAGTTAAAACGAAATATGATGATTCCATCTCTTTCCTCATCCTGGCAATAAGACAGAACTCGCGTTTTCAAGAGAGACATTTTAAAATTCCCTGCTCGGCGCAGCCACGTTAGCAGCCACTGGGGAACCCGCCACTCTCCGGCCCCCAATCTGTAATGGATCTGTTGAATTCAGAGACAGAGACGTCTAGAAAGTGGCTTAAAACGTGTCCAGATTTGTTACCTGATCCTCAAGACATAGGAATTAAAGAGGGAAAAAAGCCCCTGGTTGCAAATTGACTTGAAAAGCTAAGAACAATGAGCCATTTGTAGCCAGCAGGGGTTAATTAATGAAACTGTCCAGTGAAGCATTTCGGGAGAGGCAGGAATGATGAACTCTACTGAAAAAAGTAAGATAGGCAGAAAAATTATACATCTCAGGCTATAGAGAGAACAAAGTCAGGGTGAGGACTTATTACCTTGTCCCAGGCCTCATGTGGCCTTCCCTGTGCCATTTTGACAAGAAGCAGTCGCCCTTCATTCATTTCACACTGGAGGGACTCAGCGGGCTGCAGTATTGCCCTGGCGTGATAGCACAAGCAAGAACATTCCAGAAAGCTCGTTCGGCAGGCGTTACAGAATCTGGGTGTCTGTTCCGCACAGTGCTGGGCTCACCGAATAATTCTGATGGATAACTCAAATCCTGGGCAATCAAAAAACCAAAACTCTTTATCTTCCCTTCCTGCCGCTCACTCTCCCCCAAACTTTTAAGACAATGCTGGAAGATTCTTCTTCCAGGTGTCGGGGGAGGGTGGGGTGGCGGGAGAAGGAGGTGATGAACTAAAAAGGGAAGAAACATTGAGTCCAGTCTCCAGAATCAGTTTCTGAGTTTACTGGAACTAGACATTGGAGCAGACGCATAGGGTTGGTTCAGGACACTCTTAAGTAGTCTCTGAAGGGAAAGAGATAGATGTAAAATGGAAACAATCCATTCCCTAGTTCTGGAAATTCCATAATCCTGGAAAACATGGGGTCATCAACTGTCTTTGACATAGAAACTGAACTCTCTCTCTCCTGTTTCACAGCCAAATTAGGAGACACAAAAGAGCTAGAAGACTTCATTGCTGATCTCGACAGAACATTAGCAAGTGAGTACATGCCTGGTATTAAAAAAAAATCAAACAGAAAACTAACCAACACATCTGAAAAAGTGCTGTAATGCTAACCAGCTTGCCCGGGGGCAGACAGTTTCATCATAAGCCTTCTCTAGGTTTAGAAACAGGACCCTAGTGGCTTGGAAAGAAATTCTGAGGATAAGCTTGCATTAAAGTAGACCATGTGCCTTTCCAAACAGTGAGAACAAGTCACCAGTAAACAATGGTGCTTTGTTTGAGAAATGGAGAGTGAGCAAGATTGGAGTTTTACCATCACGATGGCCTGCAGGCTTTGCAGAAAAGAAACGAGCTGATGAACCACACAAGCATTACTCCAGCGAGCCAGAGGGTTCCGCCTCATGGGCCAGGGTGATTTTCCCAGGTTAGATCCAGGGGCTTGGTGAGGTCTCACCTCTGAGAGAGAATTGGCTTGCGGGGGAGACCTTGTAACCAAAGACCCATGCCAATTACTAAACGGCCTGGATTAAGTAAGCTATATTTGCTTCCCATTTGGGAATGACATTAATGGTAACCCATTTTGTATGACCAAAAATGTTGGGAACTGAAGACATCAGGTTATAACTGCAAAGGGGGGTCTAAAGGGGCCTTTGCAATATATGTACATGCTCTATTTCAAAAGGACAGGATTGCAAGAGCCAAGAGGACCACCTTGAGCTTCTGGGATAGAAGTCCCAGCAACTCTACTCTTGTTGAGCCACAGAGTGGGCCAGGAGAATTTCATCCCAGCCCTTTAATTTTTCAGTGAAAGGGTTGATTTTCTGTAAGAAGTATTTTATGCTATACTTCGCTAAAGAGCCAGGTAAACTCTGAAAAATTAGATCCAAAGCTGGTTATTTAACAATAACTCTGCTCTTAACATTCTATCAGACAAACCTAAGTATCAGGTAGAAAGTCTTTGTATCATCTCTGTTGACTTGAAGATTTCGTTTCCCCCTTCCTCACATGCCGCACCATCCTACATCAGAAGACCAAGGCCTGTTTTGACAGAGATTATGATAATAGCAGCACAATTTGTATAAGACCCATGTAACAAGCCTGTGTAATTTATGGAAATTGCAGCGGGCCGCCCCGCCGTTCCAGTTCGTCAGACACACATTACGTGGGAGGTCTGGCATTAAGTTTGGTGCTTTGATGCATGTCCGAGATGGTGTGATGTGGTTAAGCCTAGGAATTGTGAACTGCCGTGAGTGGATAACAATACCTATCTCCCATTTACAGGTATGTGAAATGAGGAGTTTTGGGTGAAGCTTCAGAAAGCTCCGAGGACCTGGTAAAATCGGCTACTAGAATTTGCTGCCAGAGGGGACAGAGATGTGTGCTCACCTTCCACCAGGCCATTCTCAGGCTCACCTTACTATCAGCCCTTGAGCCCATCTCTGGGCAATTTAAACAGTGAAACTGACTTTGTTTACCTGCTTGCAGCACATTAGAACAGATGATCCATGCTAATGTATTTTCTCTGAAAACGTAGCTTTCCTGTAATTTAAAGTGCTTCTATGAAAATATTTGTAAGTAATTATATATAGTTGGAAATAGTCATATGCTTTTCCCATTATAATATATTTTTGTATACAAATAAAATTTGAACTGGAGTCTGTATTTTATAAGCTTCCTTCTCTTTTTCTTTATTTCTTTCGATGTATTTCCATTCAAATGATTTTCTTGTGGGAATATCAGGCATCTTGATTCCTTAGCAGAGACCCTGGGTGTTGCCTGATTGCAGCAGACAAGAGAATGGGAAACTTAAGGAGGTGTCCCACTGTGCTCCAGAGGGACATGATGGCAGGTGGCTACTGGGAAATTTTAACTGGAGGATTGTGGTTTTGCTGGAAGTTAGACTTCCCTTCTGTCTCTGCCCTCCTTTACAAATCTTGGCACCTTTGTAGGTGGCATGGACTCTTTCTTTGAAAGGGAAATAACAGTTGTACTTAAAATCTAGGACTTAAATTTATGAGGGAAAGTTGGAGCCTCTGGAAGATTTAAAAAGGTGGTGCTTTTGTAAGATCTGTGCACTGAGGAAGACTGGATGGTGTTGGCCTTGATGGAACGTCCAGGTGACTTCAGGTTCAAGGCTTTCAGTGGTGTGCTTTGCACATAGAAGCCACACTTGCCTCTGGGGGGGCCGAGGAGAGGCATAAAAACAGAAGAGTTCATAATTTTCTTATCTTTGCTCTTCTATCCTTGAAACTTCTTCTAAGATAAGCAGGTATTACTTTATAAGCAGAATTATATTATTTAAAAGCTCTAATCCCTGTATACCTAAAGGACATACATTGAAAATATAACTACTTGTCTTACTTATGTCTTTAAAAGCTAACTACTATATTTGTTCTGGTTTTTAGGGAATTGGGAAACTAAATTGCATTTTCTTTAACATTTTTCTTTCCCTGAAGCTTCTGGGAAAGCATTTGGGTTGAACTCAAATATTTCCTTTGTTTCTTTTTTTCAAATTGAGATCTAATTCACATACTGTAACATTCAATACAGTGGTTTTTAGTATATTCACAGATATTTCAACAATCACCACTATCTAATTCTCTATGTCCATGGATTTGTCTATTCTGGACCTTTCATATAAATTGAATCATACAATAGGTAATATTTTGTGCCTGCCTTCTTTCACATAGTGTTTTCAAAGCTCATCCATGTTGTAGCATGAATCAGTACTTCATTCCTTTTCCATGGCCAAAGAATATTCCACTGTGTGGATATGCCACATTTTGTTTATCCATTCATTGGTTGAGGGACATTTGGGTTGTTTCTACATTGTGGCTAATAAATAATGCTGTTATGAATATTCATATACAAGTTTTTGGGTGGACATATGTTCTCATTTCTCTTGGGTATATAATTAGGAGTGGAATTCCTGGGTCATATGTTAACTCTGTTTAACCTTTTGAGGAACTGCCAAACTGTTTTCCAAAGCAGCTGCACCATTTTACATTCCCACTGGCAATGTATGGGGGTTCCAGTTCTTCTACATCCTTGCTACCACTCGTTATTGTCTGTCTTTTTGAATACAGCCATGCTAGTGGGTGTGAAGTGGTATCTCATCGCGGTTTTGTTTTACATTGCCCTTATGACTAATGATGTCTTTTCATGTGCTTATTGCCCATTTGTGTATCTTCTTTGGAGAAATATCTATTCAAATCCTTTGCCCATTTTAAAATTAGGTTATCATTTTAATGTTGAGTTGTAGGAGTTTTAGATGTATTCTGGATATAAGTTCCTTATCAGTTATATAATTTGCAAATACTTCTCGTATTTTTTGGCTGTCTTTTCACCTTTTTGTCCTTTGAAACATAAAAGTTTAAAATTTTGATAAAGGTTGGGCAAGGTGGCTCATGTCTGTAATCCTAGCACTCTGGGAGGCCAAGGTGGGAGGATTGCTTGAGGCCAGGAGTTTGAGACCACCCTAAGCAAGAGTGAGACCCTGTCTCTACTAAATATTAGCCAATTGTGGTGGCTCACACCTGTGGTCCCAGTTACTCAGGAGATTGAGACGGGAGAATCCCTTGAGCCCAGGAGTTTGAGGTTGCAGTGAGCTATGGTGATGTCAATGCACTCTAGCCCAGGCCACAGAGCAAGACCCTGTCTCACAAAAAAAATTTTTTATGAAGTCAATTTTTTGTTGTTGCTTGTGCTTTCAGTGTCATATCTAAGAAACCATTCTCTAATCCAAGATCACAAAGAGTTACCCCTACATTTTCTTTTAAGAGTTTTATATTTTTAGCTTTTACATTTAGGTCTTTGATGCACTTTGTGTTAATTTTTGTATATAATTTGAGATAGGGGTCCAACTTAATTCTTTTGCATGTGATCACCCAATTGTCATAGTACTATTTGTTCAGAAAACTATTTTTTCCCTATTGAATTGTGTTGCTACCCTGGTGAAAATCAATTAACTATAAATATATGGGTTTATTTATAGATTCTCAATTTTATTCCATTGATCTATATGTCTATCCTTGTTCCAATACCACAGAGTCTTGATTTCTATAGCTTCGTAATAAGTTTGAAATTGGGAAGTGTGAGTCTTTCAACTTTATTCATCTTTTGCAAGATATTTTGGCTGTTCTGGGTCCTTTGCATTTCCATATAAATTTAAATATCAGCTTGTTAATTTCTGCAAAAAGAGCAGATGGGATTTTTACAGGGATTGCTCTGAATTTATAGATCAGTTTTGGGAATATTGCCATCTTAACGGCATTAATTTAGGTCTCCTTTCTTTCAAGTGTGTTTTGTAGGTTTTTTTAAAAACAAATTCTTAGAGACAGGATCTTGCTCTGTCACCTAGGCTGGACTGTAGTGGTATGATCATAGCTCATTGTAATCTCAAACTCCTGGGCTCAAGTGATCTTTCTACCTCAGCCTCCTGAGTAGCTGGGACTGCAAGTACGCACCACCAGACGTGGCTACTTTTTAAAATTTTTTGTAGAGACAGAGTCCTGCTGTGTTTCCCAGGCTGGTCTGGAACTCCTAGCCTCAAGCAGTCCTCCTGCCTCAGCCTCACAAAGTGCTGGGATGACAGGCGTAAGCCACCATGCCTGACTTTGTTTTGTAGTTTTCACAGTATAATTTTTGCACATTTTTTGTTAAAATTATCCTTAAGTATTTTATTCTTTTTGATGCTATTGTAAATGGAACTGTTTTCCTAACTTTATTTTCAGATTTTTCATTCCTAGCACATAGAAATGCAATTGATTTTTGTATATTCATCTTGTATCCTGTAACCTTGCTGTACTTGTTTATTAGTTCTAATAGGGGTTTTTGTTTGTTTGTTTTTGGTGTGGATTATATATACAACATTGTATTATTTGCAAATAGAAATAGTTTTATTTATTCCTTTATAGTCTGACTGCCTTTTCTTTCTTTCTCTTGCCTCATTGTCCTGGTTAGAACTTCCAGTACAGTGTTGAAAAGAACTGGTGAGAGAGTACATCCTCATTCTATTCCTGATCTTAAAGGAAAAGCTTTCACATTTTTACTATTAAGTATGATGTTAGTTGTGGGAATATTTTCTTTTTCAGTCAAATGAGCCCTTGACTTGTTTTCTAAACTTGATTTTTCCCTTACCTGGATGTGGTTCTTGTTCATGCTTGGAAGCCTTTATCTGCCTTGGATAAATCTTTCTCATCAGGACACCAGTGGCTGTTAATTCTCACTGTAACTTTATTATGATCCTTTTCTGCAGTCGAGGATCTAACTGCATTTGGCGCTTCTTTCTTTGTGAGCTCCAGGGAGCTGGACTCCCACAGTCAGAAGTGTTGGGTGTGAAGCTTTGCAGTGTGTTGTGAGGATAAGGTCAGTGGTTTGAGGAAAAGAAATGGATTCCTTTAGATAAGTGTGTGTGTGGGTGTGTGTGGGCCAGGGGAGGGGTAGTTTGTACTCTACCAACCTCTGTTGTATAATGACTTAGGAACAAGTGGGTTGTGAGTCACAGCTTGGGGTTCTGGGAATGTTGAAAAAAGTGTTTTCAGAGTTTCCCAAGATGTGGTTCAAGGAGCACAGTCCTAACTTGTTTTGAAAAATTAGTATTAAGGTCATGTATGCTTGAAAAATGCTGCATGCTATATATTCTACTTAGAGATTTAATATGCACCTTAGTGTATAAATTACTTAGAGGACAGTGTAAGTTGCTGGACCAGAGATCCAAATATAGTGACAAAATCAGATGGCAGTCTCTTTCCAACAGTCCAGAGCTGAGTAGTACAGGGCCAGGAGGGTGGCTCTCTGGTCCAAAGTGGCTGCTCCTGCTCTTGTCCTCACATCTACATTCCACTCAGCAGAAAAGAGACATGGCAAGTCAAGCACAGGCTTATTTCTTTTGATGACATGGCCAGAAGAGACACATCACTTCTGCTCACATCCCCTTGTTCAGGTCTTAGAAGGTCATTGCCAGTTGCAAGGGAGGCTGGGAAAAAGTCTCTAGCTGGGAAGATATGTGCTCAGATAAAATTTGAGAGTTCTCTCTTTTTAAAGAAAGAGGAAGAGAATGGGCATTGGAGGACAATGAGTCATTTCTGCCACAATATGTTGAAGGTTTTGAGAGATCCTGCAGCTAAGAGACCTGTTTTGTGTGTGTGTGGAAAGCTACCAGTAATCCACAGCATATTAGTGTTCCTTGGAACATGCTTTGGGAAATGCCATCATAGGCAACCTCACTTCACCTCCTCCAAGACCCGAGTGCTGGGAGGATGGCCCTTGCAAACCGCATGGTCGCCATCTGGAGAGTGTCCGCTAATGGGCTTTTCCAGAACAGAACGAGACTGGATATTGGACGTGCAAAGCCGCTATGTTTCGAGTTTGGGAATTCTCCATTCTAACTTCTGGGAGGAACAGCCGAAGCAAAACAAAATAAAAAATAGTGCACACACCCAAAACTAAGAAGCTCTAGTGCCAGCCCAAATATTCGTACACAAGCCAGCCTGTGGAACACCTTTTCCCTGGGGGATGATGCCAGAGGTGGGCTATGTCACGTCTGCACCCATGTGTGAGAAGGCACGTTAGAGCCGAGGGGCAGTCGGTGGTGACGGGTGGCCTATGGGCAATCAGTCAAGATTGGGGGCCCTGAGGAGGCTTCTCCACAAAATATCCCTCTGGGTATGGGATGAGGAGAGGAAGAGAAAGTGTGGGATTTCAAGCTAGACCGAGTTCAAATCGCAGCTCTGCCACATAGCAGCTGGGTGACCTTGGGCAAGCTCTTTAAGCTTGCAGAGGCTCTGTTTCCTCATTGGGGAGGTGGGGGTGTGAGCCCTTGTCTCCTAGGGTCAGTGCAAAGGTCAAATATAGAACGTGAGAAGTGTCTGGCGCTCCTCGTCCTCCTCTCCATACGACAAGGACACTGGGCTCCTGTACCCAAGGCACAGTTCAGCTCCACTTGCCGTGGTCGCAGAGGGCAGTTCCAGCCCTGTTGTTCCTTGTCTGATAGAAGAAAGCGGCAGATCTGGCCTGATGAGACCAGAGCGAGCATCGAGGCAGAGAAAGAACACCGGACAAAGGGCCAGGAGAGGGGCTCCAAGCCCCAGCCCTGCCGTTCGCCTACCCCTTCCCTTCTCTGGGCCTCGGTTTCCTCCAGGTTAAGCCCAGGACTGGAGCTAAGTGCAGCCCACACAGCGGGTGGGCTCTGGCCCCTTCCTCAGACTCGCCGCTCTTCTCTGAGGAGCGGGTGGGATTTTTCTAGGTTCTTCAGGATGTGTTTCTTCCACACCCTTCTCCAAAATGTTTTCCTGTGTTAATTTATTTGGCTAAGAAGGTTTGTGGTGAGAGACACCAAACAGGAAACGGCTGTCATAGCTGCTGTCTGCAAGTTTTGTTTTTCTTTTTAAGGCTTTCTGCTGCATAACTCGCCTTCTCCGCCTGGCTCGGTATTAAGTGCAGGGGTAAGTGGAAGGGAAAAGGAAAGGAAAGCATTTTTAGAAGGGAACATTTTCTTTCAAGTTCAGAGTTCACCGGAGGTTAGGGATTACGCCTGTCCACCACGGCAGTGTTAGGTGGCTCCTTCCCACCTTGGGGATTCTGCACACTCGGTTCCCTCTGCCTGGAATCCCCTTCTGCTCTGCTCTGCTCTGTTTTTCTAGTTAATTCTACTCCTTTAGGGTCAGCTCAAGCGTCACCTCCTCGGAAAGCCCCAGTCTTCCGATGGATGCCCTAGTCTAGGTTGGTTTGTTGGCGCCGTGTTCTTGTACAGCCTTGGTTTGCAATGACATGTTCAGTAGTGTGATTTTTTTGGGTAATGTCTCCCTACCCTCCTTTCACTGTGCCATAAGCTCCATGAGGGCAGGGACCTCATGGCTTGCCACCATGTCCCCAGTGCCTAGCATGGCGCCTGGCACACAGTACACGCTCGGTCCATGTCTGTCGAATGAATGAATGGAACTTCTCACCTGTTCCACGGCCCGGGCAGGCACGAAGTGGCATCTGTGGGGTGATTGTTGGCCTTGTCCCCTTGCTGGGTCATCTTTCTCACACAGGTTTCTCCTGCTTCCCCTTCTCTGGGGCCTCGTTACGACCCAACCAAAGCATCTGAGAAATTGGCCCCGGGGCCAACGCTGGTGCTGGGGTCCCCCAAAAGCCCTTTCCCAGCTACTCATAACTTACTAGGGAGAGAAGGGGCCTCTGAAGATGGAGAGAACTTTGAGGCCAAAAGGAATGAATCTCTAGATGGTAGGACTTCAGGCACCCTGACTGGCTCTGATCCTAACACAATATCAACACCTTTTCCTAGAACACAAAGACCCTAAAGTCAGCAAAATGTCCTGAGCCCCACTGTGGCGACGACACTGTGCTAGCACACCTTGGGCATGTGCATGTGTGTGCCCATGTGTGTGTGTGTGTGTGTGTGTGTGTGTGTGTGTGTGTGATGGATCAGAAGGAACAGGAGACAAGGACATGGCCCTGATTTGGAGGACCTGCAGGAGAAGGCAGGGCCCCCAGAGGGGCTGGTGCTGAGTGGCTCACCAGCCTGGCCTGCTAGGGGCTCGCTCTTGCTTGTCAACATAACAGCACAGGATTGCATTCCTAAATGGGGTTTCACACGTCACATGGGAAGGGCCCATTCCTGTGTGCCCCCAGGAGATGTGGGACCCGCTGTCTCAGGCCCAGAGCCAAAGCCTGTTCTGGAACCAGAAGAGTCAGGGCTTGGCTGTGGATTCTCAGCCAAAGGAAGCCCCCACCCAGCCAAGAACAGGTCTGGGAGGGGCAGGACCACTGTGTGACCCCTCCCTTGTTGAGGGTGTCTTGAGAGCGAGGTCTGGAGCACAGGAAGGAGGCCTTGAGGGCCCTCGGTGGGGAAGGGAGAAACAGAGAGTCTCCACATCATTGTGGAAGGGACTCCCAGTGAGGGCCTGTCCCTGTGTAGGGAAGTGGGAGGGTGGAGTGAGTTCCTGGGACAACTCGGGCAGCTAGTGAGGAACTGGGGAAACAGGATGAGTTTCTCAGTGAGGTCTCTGGGAGGTGAGCAGAGTCAAAGGAAAACAAACTTAAGGAAAAACGCAGTTCGGGGTCATTCTGGAAGGCAAGTTGGTAGCATGTCTTCTAGACATGAGAACTGCTGGCATCCGATCCCTCCTCCCACCGCTCTCTCTCCTTGGGCATCTAGTTCAGCTGCTTCATTTTGGAGATCAGAAAACCGAGGCTGGGGACAGAGGATTAAGTGAGCGAACACTGCATCTCCTGGACAAAAAAGTTTCAGGATGGTGACATCAGAGATGGGAATGAGCCACAGGGAAAACAGCTCCACGAACCCAAAGTACAATTAGTACCCCAAAGTACCCTAATCTCAAGTGATCTGCGACTAATGGAGAGATTAGCTGTGTCCAGAAGGACTTTCACTTACCAATTGCGTGTGTGCAGATAAGAGAGGTTGCGTAAGGCAGGAGGCGCGGGAGCCGGGTGCAGCCAGACAAGGAAAACATTTGGACAGCGAGGTCACCTTGAACGGAAGAAGCCCATTGTGCTAAGATTAGAGGTGGCCCTTGCAGAGGTTACCAAACAGGTTCGGGTCACGACCCTATGGGTCCCATGGTGCACAGGAAAACAAAATTTGGGATTCTTTTTATATTTTTAGATCTGGGTTGAGAAAGTGAAGAGATTGCTTCTCTTTGGCAAGCTTCTCACTGCAGTTTTTTCAAGCCC
>RJWJ010009123.1:0-51009 GCA_004363605.1 Indri indri | reverse complement strand
TGAGACAGAGTCTCACTCTCTTGCCTGGGGCGAGTGCCATGGCGTCAGCCTAGCTCACAGCAACCTTAAACTCCTGGGCTCGAGCGATCCTACTGTCTCAGCCTCCCGAGTAGCTGGGACCACAGGCATGCGCCACCATGCCCGGCTAATTTTTTCTATATATATTTTTAGCTGTCCAATTAATTTCTTTCTATTTTTTGGTAGAGACGGGGTCTCGCTCTTGCTCAGGCTGGTCTTGAACTCCTGAGCTCAGAACGATCCACCCGCCTCGGCCTCCCAGAGTGCTAGGATTACAGGTGTGAGCCACCGCGCCCGGCCCATTTGTGTTTTGTTTGTTTGTTTGTTTGTTTGTTTTTAGACAGAGTCTTGCCCTGTCACCCTGGGTAGAGTGCAGTGGTATCATTGTAGTGATTGTAGCTCACAGCAACCTCAAACTCCTGGGCTCATGCCATCCTCTTGCCTCTGCCTCCTGAGTAGCTGGGACTACAGGCGTGTGCCATGATGCCTGGATAGTTTTTCTGTTTTAGTAGAGATGGGGTCTCACTCTTGCTCAGACTTGTCTTGAACTCCTGAACTCAAGTGATCTTCCCACCTCAGCCTCCCAGAGTGCTGGGATTACAGGTGTCAGCCACCAGGCCTGGTCCCAACATTTGATTGGAAAATTTTTCAATCATGCAGCAAAGTTGAAAGAATTGTACAGTAAACACCCACATACCCACCACCTGGATTCTGCCATTAACACTTTTCCTCTACGTAATCACGTCTGTACATCCCTCATCCGTCAATACACCTGATTTTTTAGTGCATTTCATAGTAAGTTGCCAGCATCTCTACTCTTCCTTCCAAATGCTTTAGAATGTAGTCATTAGCTAGAGCTCAATATTTGTTTCTGGTCTTTTTTTTTCTCTTGGGGGAAACTTACATACAATGCAATGTAAGTGTTTTATTCATAATGAGTTCTGTCAAATGGATATACCTGTGCAAGCCAAACTTCTGTCTCAAGTCACTGCGCTTAATGAAATAATTTTCCTTGGACAGGAGTGGACCAGATAACTTTCCGCCACCTTTTCCAACATTTTCAGCACCCCACATAAAGATTGTTTTTTGCAACACACATAACCGAACTCCTCTTGGGTCAGGCCGTCTGCTGGATGAGAGCATTGTCTGTCACCCGGGAGGTGGTGCAAAGAATGGGCTTTGGAATCATCCCAGTCTGGACTTAAGTCCCACTTTGCACTTCCTGGGACATGTCACTTCTTTAAACTTCTGTTTTTCTCCTCTGTAAGATGTGAATAATACTCATTATTTTTCATGGCTTCTGAGAGGATTGAAAGAAATAATTCAAGTATTCATTAATTCAGCAGATATTTATTGAGCCCTGACTTTGTGCCAGGAGTGTTCCTAGACACTGGGGAGTCCATAGTGAGCAAGACAGACAAAAACTCCTGCTTTCTTGGAGCTGAGGTGCCAGTGGAGGAGTTAAAAATAAACAAGCACATATGTACTATGATGTCTGGGACATGTGCTATGTGGGAAGTAACATGGCAGTGGTGGTGCAAGGGTCTGTTTTAGGGGCTCAGGGGAGGCCCTCCCTGAGAAGGCGAGCTGTGGTCAGACACCTGAGTGATGGGATAGAGCAAGTCATGCAGATATTGGTGGGAAGAACATTCCCAGCAGAGGGAACAGTGAATGAAATGGTCACAAAAAACTTCAGTACAGGGCATGGTCTGGGCCAAGGCCTGGCACATCACTGCTGCTGCTACAGCATCTTTTATGTTGTTCTTGGTGGTGGTATTGTTCACCTGGCAGGTGTGTGCAGGTAAACTGATGCACAGCTCCAGAGGGGGCCTGCAGTATGGTTGGGAAGAGCGCTAGCCCTTCTAGAAGGATATTCCTGGTCCTTCTAGAACTCGAGGTGGGGGACTGCTCCTTTCCTGAGCTGGGCCGCAGCTGTCGATCTCTGCTGTAGCCTGCATGGAGCGGCGCCGCTCAGGTGGCCCTTGAAGGGCAGATGCCGCAGCCATTGACCACCACCTGTCCCCGGTCTCTCTCCCTGCAGTGCCCGTTCATGGATGAGCGCATCATGTGTTTGCACAGTAAGATCAAGAGTCAGGCGCTGGAATTTCCAGACCAGTGAGTATCGTCCTTCTGTTCTGCCTCACCTCCCGCTCCAAGTTCTGGGCGGTCCTGCGCATCTGTCTCCACCCCTGACGTGTTTCCCACCCCCAGGCCAGACATAGCTGAGGACTTGAAGGACCTGATCACCCGTATGTTGGATAAGAACCCCGAGTCGAGGATCATGGTGCCAGAAATCAAGGTACCTGCTGCTGGCTCCACTGGGCGGGCCCCTCAGCTCGGCCTGCGTCCATGCTGGGCAGCGTTTGGCTCCACGTTGCCTCAGCCAGGCACCACTCCCACGTCCACGGTGCCACACTCCCCTGGGCACTGCTGCTCTCCCATGACCTGGGGCCTCTGGGCTGCTGGGGGCTGGCAAGGGCGGGGGAGGAGGATTTGGGCATCATGGTCACTGTGATTGTGGGAATGGGATCTGTGACCAGCCAGCCAGACAGCCTGCGCTTGCTCCGATTGGCGTGGGCCGATGTGTCCACCCCTGTGGGCTGAACTGGGGCCCCTGTGTGCTCCATGCTCTGCTGCCAGACCTCAGATCCTTTCCAAAGGGCCAGTCCCTTTGAGAAAGCACAGTGAGGGCAGGAGGAAGTTAGTGAGCAATTTGACCTCCCAAGCCAGCTGCCCTGTTGCAGAAAGCACTATTAGGAGACCCCTGGACACTCCCACACGCCCGCTAATGCCACAAGCACACATCTGGCCCTTTTACAAATCCAGAAATTTTCCCTGGGACCTCTTGAGCACCTACCTAACTGGCATTTGAAGGTGTCTTAAGAGGGGGCTGCCTGAAAAGTCACAGATTAAGGCTTGGACCCCAGGGGTAGGGAGTCCAGGCAGACCCCTGTCTGGGTCCTCTCTTGATTGTATCCTTCCAGCTGGTCTCACTGTTCCTCCCCAGGTCTCTGTTTCCCCTTCTGTGAAATGGGGAGACAGCCGCCTGCTCTGAGCTGAGCCTTTTTAGGCATCCGGGAGAGTTCCTGAGGAGCATGGGTGCTCCTCAGGCAGCCGGGCAGGCAGATGCCAAATTCCGGTCACTTCTGCCAAGACCTGGGGCCAGATGGAGAATTGGTCTCGGATACATCTCAGCCTCTTAGCCCCTTCCATTCTCTGTCTCTCTGTCTACTCCACATTTCCTCCCGTCTTGCCCACCCCTGCCCTCTGCCTGGCTCGCAGCTCTCTTGCATGCCTGAGCACAGCCTCTGCTGCCCGCATGCCCTCCTGGCTCCGCTCGCTGGCAGGGCCTTCCAGGGGCCTCTGTGCCCGCCCCTCACCCCTCCTGTCATTCGTTGAAGCTGCACCCCTGGGTCACGAGGCACGGGGCGGAGCCATTGCCATCGGAGGATGAGAACTGCACCCTGGTCGAGGTGACCGAAGAGGAAGTCGAGAACTCGGTCAAACACATTCCCAGCCTGGCGACCGTGGTAAGGCGGACGGACTGCTGACCAAAAGGGACCCAGAGAGCCTGAGGCAGGGCGCAGCGGGACAGAGCTGGACACAGGCAGGGGCCACCCCTAGCCCACAGCCACTGGCCTCTGGACCTTGGTCACACACCAGGCCAGGTGACCCCGAATATTCCAAGCCAGGTCCCATGTTACCATGGGGTGGGGGTGTCCCTCTCTGAGGAGCATGCTGCCCCCTCTGGAATCCTGCTTTCAGAGCATGTCAGGGGAGAGGAACCCAGGGAAGGACCAGGCAGGAGCCAGGGGTGGGACATGCAGCCGAGGTCCCTAAGACGGGATTCCCACCTGGTGGGACCTGCAGTCTCCAGGGCAGACGGCTCAGCGTGTCTCACATTTGCCACGTGGGTGGCTCCAGGGCTGGGGCAGAGGCTCCCACTCACATGCCTCAGAAAGTTCTGCCTGACTCCTCAGGGTGGCATTTTGCTTAGGAGCCACTGGGCCTCTTTTTATGGCCTTGAATTTGGCCTGACACAAGAAGAAGGAGCCAGCATGTAGAGTTCTCAGGCCTAACCTTGCAGACTCTGGGAATCGCCCACTGACTGAGACCCCATCCAGGAGGGTGTCTGGCTCCAGGAGGGAAAGCAGAAGCACTGGGACAGAGACCAGCTGGCTGTCACACTGTGGCCACCTTGACAGCCCTGATTCCATGTGGCCACTACCAGCCCCAGCAGGCAGGCATCGGGCTCTGGGATGGACACACGAGACTGTCTGCAAAGACGCACTGTCCAGCCTTTAGGCACAGCCCCTTTAGGAGGCTTGCTGCTGGCTCCTCCTCTTCCAGCTTTGCACCTCTCCCTTCTGCCTCCTTACACTTCCTCTCTCCTCCTTGCAAACGCCACTGCCCAAGGCCGGGGTGTTTATCTACATCCTCCTCCTTCCCTCCCCCACCTGGGGCCTGTGCACAACCTTCACTGGTAGACTCACCCAAACCCAATCACCTTCCTCATCCTCCTCCTACCTGCTGCACCCATATCCTGCACCCACAGAGGGGGAGGCAGCTGGTGTCAAACTCGGTACCCACCACGGGTTATTCTGTTCCAGACTTGGAATGTTCTAGTCCTGAATCAGTCCCCCTCCCTTTGCTCCCCAGGTCTCAGCTGCAGGTTCTTGAGAGAAAGTGACCCTGGAGGTCTGGAGTAGGCATTCATTATTCCAGAAACACTTCTCGAACACAGTGGTTTCTCAGGCCTGTGCTGGGAGCAGAGGGTGGGAGTGCAGCAATGAACAAAACCCTCATGGCCCCGTCATCCTTGAGAGGCAGATGCTGGTCAAAACACCAATGATATATTAATATATTCAGTGCAACCGAGGGGCCGCGAGGCACGCCCCTAACGGAGGGACGCTCAGCCCAGGCAGTGGGTCAGGAAAGGCGTCCTGGAAGATGTGGCTACACACTGAGAGAGGGTAGAGGGGCAAACACATGCCTGGCAAGAGGGAACTGGGCCCAAAAGAAGCTTCCAGATAGCAGGGCAAAGAAGGTGGAGGGAGGGTGCAGTAAATATTTAAATGTTGACCCCAAGAGCCCAGGGAAGTTCCTGCAGGGTTTCAATCGGGGCAGCTAGAGCAGGGAGGGGCAGGTAGGGGCTAAGGAGCTGTCCAGCTCGGAACTGGATTATGAGGTCCAGGCCCCTTCCATGTGTTCACCATTCAGCAAGCACTCACTGAGCGCCCAGCACATGCTAGGCACGGGGCACAGACACCAGTGAGGTCCAGTGCCAGCTCTCAGGGGGCTCCCAACCTCGTAAGAGAGATGACCTGGAAAGAATCACTCCCATGTGCAATCAGAGGTCAGCATGGAGGGGAATAAGGGCTCCGCCGAGGAGGAGCTCCTGCTGGTCTGACAAGGCCACAGGGGAGGGGGCAGGGCAGGCTCACCAGGGGGAGGACACCTGCCAAGGCCTAGAGGAAAGAGGGGCTGTTGTGTCCCAGTGACTGGGAGAGCCTCGCCAGGGGGCATAGGCTTCGTTCTCCAAGTCTGCAGTTTTCTTTTTTTTATTGAGGTGGAATTCATGTAGCATAAAATTAACCACTTTAAAGCAAACAATTCAGTGGCATTTAAGACATTCACAATGTTATACAGTTATTGCTTAAGTAGTTCTGAAACATTTTTACACATCAAATCCCACCATTTCGGGAGGCCAAGGTGGGAGGATTGCTTGAGGCCAGGAGTTCGAGACCAGCCTGGGCAACATAGTGACACCCTACCTCTAAAAAATAAAAATTAAAAAAACAAGTTGGGTATAGTGGCGTGCACCTGTAGTCCCAGCTACTTGGGAGGCTAAGGCAGGAGCATGGCTTGAGCCCAGGAATTCGAGGTTGCAGTGAGCTATGATCATGCCACTGCCCTCCAGCTGGAGTGACAGAGTGAGACCCTGTCTCTTAAGAAAAGTTCTGAAACATTTTCATCACCTCATTAGAAACCCCCCTGTTCATCAGTCCCCCCATCCCCTGGCAATCCCTAATCTACTTCCCATCCCTAGGAATCCCAGGATTTATTTATTCTGGTGAGTCGTAAATCATGCACTGTGTGGCCTTTTGTGTCTGGCTTCTTTTACTTAGCGTCATGTTTTCAAGTTTCATCCAAGTTGTGACGTGTCAGTGCTTCATTCCTTTTTATGACTAACTGCACGGTATGAAGACACCACATTTTGTTCATTTCTTCAGTTCATGGACATTTGGGTGTTTTTACCTTTTGGTAAATTAGTGTTTTTTAAACAGTTATTTTTCTTGTTAGCAACAACCCCTAAAAAAAAGCAGCTCATTGAGTACCTGAAACAGCTTGAAGGGGCCCCAGGCTCTGGCAGGGGGCGGGGTGCAGCCCAGAGCTGACTCCTCGGTGACGCCTGTGGGTCTGAGACCATTCCCTTCACGCGACGCAGCAGCCAAAATCATCACCAAGGATGACTGGTTCACTCCCTTGCTCCAGAATTTTCCAGGGTAGCAGCAGGCTAGGTTCCAGACTCCTTTGGGTGAGGGATTCTGAGTCAGGGAGTGAGGGAATCAGATATGGGTTTCAGAAGGGATGGGAGGGAGTGGGGAAGAAGACGATGCAGGCCTGTGAGAGAAGCTGAGCAGTGGCCGAGGGCGGTCGTGTGGCTCCTTTTCTCAAAAGACCCTCTCCTCCCCTGGCAGGGCTGTCTCCCAGCCACGCTGGGGACACGGCCTGTGTCAGAGCGGGCGAGGCAGAGGCACCAGCGAGTTCCCACTCCCAGCTGTGGACGAGGCCAGCCGCCAGCGTCTCTCGGGCTTAGAAGGGCCTCTGGACTCTCCGAGCTCCTCTTCCTCACACCACGCCAGCCTGGGAACTGGCGGTCCTCATTGTCCTGGGATGTTTCCCTTCCTCCAGGAAAGTGCTGCCCCCCTGAGAAACTGGCACCCTCGTATGTTGCTGGTGGGAACGTAAAATGGGGCAGCCGCTGTAGAAAATAGAATTAACACATGATCCGGAAATTCTACTCCTAGTTTGTGCCCAGGAGAAATGAAAACATTTTGTGTGGAATACACGCTCACACAAACATCTGTACACGAACGTTCACAGCAGCACTATGCACAAAAGCCAAAAAGTGAAAGCACTCCAAGTGTCCGTCAGCGGAAGAATAGACAAGGAAACGTCTGCCCACACAAAGGATCACTACTGGGCCTCGAAAAGGAACGAAGCACCGACTCGTGCAACAATGCGGGCCAACCTTGGAAACATGATGCTAAGTGAAAGGAGCCAGTCACAAAAGGCCACATTTGTATGATCCCATTTATAGGAAATGTCCAGAAGAGGCAAATCTATGCAGACAGAGATTAGTGGTTGCCAGGGGCTGGGGACAGGGGGAATGAGGAGTGACTGCTAACAGGTATGGGGGTTCTTTTTGGGGTAGTGTAAATGTTCTGAAATCAGATGGTGATGACGTGACTATACTAAAAACCATTGGCTCATATACTTTTAAATGGTGAATTTATGGCATGTGAATTATATTTTAAAAAAAGGCAGCCCCCACCCCCAGAATTATACCTGGGAAGCAAGAGTTTGTTTCTCATTGGGGTGGTTATAGATGGATTTTACTGAAAATAAAGGCCTGGCCCTGAAGACAAGGCAGGTTGATGGGCCGGGAGGGCACATCCTGCTGTAGCTCGGGTGAGACAATACCAGGTGTGCCCAAGGGATGGTGCAGAACCGCTGTCCTGGAGCGCAGGGCCCTATGGGGTCGGCTAGACTGGGACTAGATTATGTCAGGCCTTGAACGTCAGACCAAGGAATGCGGTTCTTGTCTTGGCGGCAGCCAGGGAGCCAGGGGAGGTTTTGGAGCAAGTCAGACTCAGGGATGGCTCTGGGAGGTGAATGCTGGGTAGGAGGGACGCTCCCCAAACAGCCTCCCTCAGAGGCCCACGGTCAGCCGTGAGCCCTAGGAGCTGGCAGGGGCTGGGGAGAAGGAAGAAGGAGGATGTTGCCTGGGATCTCCCCCGACATGGCCAAACAGTCACCTGCCACCTCCTCTCTCCCTCGTCAGATCCTGGTGAAGACCATGATACGCAAGCGCTCCTTCGGGAACCCTTTCGAAGGCAGCCGGCGGGAGGAGCGCTCTCTGTCAGCACCTGGAAACCTGCTCACGTGAGTGCCCACCTGCCTTCCTCCTGGGGTGGGGGGCTGGAGGCCGAGCTCAGGGCAGCCCTGCCCAGACCACTCTGTGTGGCTCCTTCCTTAAGTGGTACCACCTGGGCAGGCTCAGATGAGACCCACGAGGGAAGTGAGCAGCCACAGGTTGTGGTTTCGCCCTGTCCCAGGCTCAGCCCACCTCCTTTTGCTGACAGCTAATCCACACTGAAGTTTTACCTTTCTCGGCAAGGGGCTTGCACTTTATTTGGGGGGCTCTTGGTAGTCAGAAAGCACTTGCGTGGCCCAGAAGTGTGAGTGCTCAACGGTGGGATTGGAGGCCCTGCGAGGGGTAAGCAGTGTGGTCTCACTCGGACCTTGCGTGTCCATGTAGAGAGGTGTCCACTCACCTGCTTGTCAAGACTGCCCTGGACCGGCTCTGTGAGGCTGGTGCTTGGGATCTGAGTGTCTCTGGAGTGGGGACGGGCGTCTCATGGATCGCAAGTGTTCCTTCTCACTTCCCTTTCCCCCTCCTTCTGGTGATTCCAGCAAAAAACCAACCAGGGATTGTGAGCCCCTGTCTGAGCCCAAGGTAACGCCTGCCTGCCTGTGCCGTAGCCTCTGCCGGGGCCTGGGGGCGGGGGCAGCTGCGGAGCACGGGGGCATTTCCACCCAGATGACGTCCCTCCCAGCCTGGGCTGCTGTGCCCAGGCTCCCCACCTGCCTCCAGACCTAGGGTTAGAACGAGGGGCATTGAGAGGCTTGGACCCGATGTTGGGTCATGCATGTGGGCTGGGGCTGCAGGTGCATGGCACTCCACCTGCAATGCCTGCGGAGTCACCAGGTTTGAGGTCCCAGCGTGGCACCCGTGCAGACACGGTGCACGTCACAGGCACATGGCTGCCCCACCCTGAGTCTGCGTGGTCACAGCATAGATCGGGCATGCTGCACTCTGTGGCTCTTCATGAGGGGCTCTGCAGCCTCTGCCCTTCCTTTGCTGGTGTGTTAAGACCTAGAAAATAAGCCCCTTTCCAGCCTGTTGTGAGGGGATGTGAGTCCTTTCACCGAGTAGGAGCCAGACCTCCTTCCTCCAGGTTGGCTGCCCTGCTTCCAAACACATCCAGGCCAAGTCACCAGAGCCTCCCAGGACAGATGAGGACTTTTGTCCCTGTAAGACTGGGAGGTCCTGCTTGGCACCCCGATTCCCCTCCTGCTACAATGCCCATGGCGGGCGGTGACCCCAGTGTCCTTCCCACTGAGCCTGATGTAGCAGCCTGACTCTCAGCTGGGAGCTCCAGGCAGCCATTTCTTTGTTTTTCTTTTTTTTTGAGACAGAGTCTTGCTTTTGTTGCCTGGGCTAGAGTGAGTGCCGTGGTGTCAGCCTAGCTCACAACAACCTCAAACTCCTGGGCTCAAGCGATCCTCCTGCCTCAGCCTCCCGAGTAGCTGGGACTACAGGCATGTGCCACCATGCCCGGCTAATTTTTTCTATATATATATTTTTTTAGTTGTCCAGATCATTTCTTTCTATTTTTTAGTAGAGTTGGGGTCTTGCTCTTGCTCAGGCTGGTCTCGAACTCCTGACCTTGAGCGATCCACCTGCCTCAGCCTCCCAGAGTGCTAGGATTACAGGTGTGAGCCACCGCGCCCAGCCTATTTCTTTTTTTATTTAATTTTTTTATTATTATTTTTTGTGACAGGGTTTCTACTCTTCACCTGGGCTCTTAGAATGCAGTGGTGTCATCATAGCTCCCTGCAGCCTCCAACTCCTGGGCTCTAGCAGTCCTCCTGCCTCAGCCTCCCTAGTAGCTGGGACTACAAGCATGTGCCACCACGCCCAGATAATTTTTTAACTTTTTAGTAAAGACAGGGTCTTGTTATGTTGCCCAGGCTGGTCTCGAACTCCTGGCCTGAGGCGATCCTCCTGCGTCATCCTCCCAAAGTGCTGGGATTACAGGCATGAGCCACCACACTCAGCCTTCTATTTCTTAAAAATAGCTTTATGGAGGTATAATTCACTTACCACACAATTCACACATTTAAAGTGTATAATGCAGTGGTTTTTAGCATATTCACAGTTGCGCAGTCGTCACCTCAGTCAACTTTAGAACATTTCATCTGCCGGAGAAGAAACCCTGCGCCCCTTAGCTGTGCCTGCCCAACTCCCCCAGCCCCAGCACCCACTAATTTACTTTGTTGTTTTTTTTTTTGTTTTTTTTTTTTTTTTGAGACAGAGTCTCACTCTCTTGCCTGGGGCGAGTGCCATGGCGTCAGCCTAGCTCACAGAAACCTCAAACTCCTGGGCTCAAGCAATCCTACTGTCTCAGCCTCCCGAGTAGCTGGGACTACAGGCATGCACCACCATGCCCGGCTAATTTTTTTCTCTATATATTTTTAGCTGTCCAATTAATTTCTTTCTATTTTTGGTAGAGACGGGGTCTCGCTCTTGCTCAGGCTGGCCTTGAACTCCTGAGCTCAGAACGATCCGCCCGTCTCGGCCTCCCAGAGTGCTAGGATTACAGGCGTGAGCCACCACGCCCGGCCCCACTAATTTACTTTGAGTTTTCTATGGATTTGCCTATTTCTGGACATTTCATATAAATGGAATCATACAATATGTGGCCTTTTGTGACTGGCTTCTTTCACTCAGCATTGTGTTTTCGAGGCTCATCCACGCTGTAGCATGTATCTGCGCTTCATTCCTTCTTCTGGCCGAATGATGTTCCGTCATATGGATAGACCACACTTTGTTTATCCATTCATCTGCTGATGGATATTGTTTCCACTTTTTGGCTGTCACGAATGAATACTGCTGCTATGAACGTTTGTGTACAGTGTTAGGAGCTGGCTTATGAGATGAGATTTACTGGCCACCCCTACCATAGGAGTCAGGGGCTTACATGGTAATCTAGGAGAAATGCTTGTTCGGAAATTATTCATACTTTTCAGAGGAACCTTGCCGTGCGGAGTAGAGCGGGAAAAGGGCAGCTAGCAGTCAGAGCCTTCAGCAGCCTCAGGAGGCTGCCGCGGTCCCTGCCTGGTTCCCAGACATCTCTGCAGCCAAGTGGCCTGTGGCCCCACCTCGGGTGTGAGCCTCACGGCGTAATGGGGAGTGGGAGCCCAGAGGGGTGGCCCTATTTGGCCTTTCTCTTTTCAGCCTCTGTCTTAGGGTCTGCCAGCCTGGGGCTGCCTCCTGTCTCTAAGCAAGTCTGCTGTTTGTTTTCTTTTTAAATTTTCAATGAGATCAAAATTGCAAGACACCAACAGACAAGAGATTGGCCCAAAAGGCTTTACTGCTCCTTCACTCTCTCACCTGTAGTCCCAGCAACACCTGGGGATCCCTGCCCCTCAGCGCTGAGGAGTGGGTGGGACGCTTTCGTCGTGGAAGCTGATTCAGGCATCAGGGGTCTTGGACCGGAGGACCACCTGCTATCTGCAGCGAGACCCAGAGCAGAAGTTGAGGACCTGCCTTGGCATGTAGTTACAGCCAGGGGCCTTTACCTGCCAGTTCTTTATCAGAAACATAAAAAGCCATCTCAAACAAAGGCGTTTCTTCTTAGGAACTACAGACGGTACCTTTTCTCTGCCCTTGTGTAGGGACAGTCCCCTATAGGGGACACAGATTAGGTCGTTGTTGGGGAATGACAGACAGTGGCATGCCCAGCAGATTCCCTTAGAAGGGGACATCTGCATGATTGTGGCCAGGGGATGGACCCCTCCTTAGGGGATCCCCATCACACCTGTCACACCATCCACGCTGTCACAGCAGCAGCTCTAGCTGGGGCCCTTCAGGGACTCAAGGACTTTTCCTCTCTCATCCTTCCGAGGTGGTCCTTCCTTGGGCCTGGGTGCGGGGCCTGGGGCAGTGGTCCACAGCCCTTTCCTGAGGGCCAGCTGTGTGCCAGGCCAGGCTGGGAGGCCCCGCCCACTGCTCCCAGGAGCTCACAATGAGTGTCACAATCTCACCCCTGCAAGAGCTTATAGCCTAAAAGGTGGGGAGGTTGAGATACCTACCTGCATAGTGCTTGTGACTTATGTAGTGATTTAGGTGTTCCATAGGGAATTTTGCGTCTATTTTATAGCTCCTTGCTGTGTTTGGCAAATGATGCTGGTCTTCCATGCAAAGGGGATGGATGCAAAGTCTCCTCTGAAAAATTTATGTGAGCAAGAAAAAGGGGGAGAGGATCTCAAAGACCAGGTTAAGTAGGTCACACTCCAGGTGGTGCGAGACGGCACGCTGGGCAGAGGGGCCCAGGTGTGGGAGAAGCTGGCTCAGGGCCCTGCCAGCGCTTCTCTAAGTCTTAACGTTGTTTTCTGTCAAGCAGGAAGCAAGGCAGCGAAGACAGCCTTCGGGGCACCGACCCGCCCCCCGTGGGGGAGGAGGAAGTGCTCTTGTGAAAGGCAGTTCCCGCATGGAGAGTTGGGGGGCCCCAGCCCCCAGCTCCCTCGCACGCATGCATCCTCCACAGCCCGAGGAGGCGATGGAGCCCGAGTAGCTGCCTGGATCACTCGACCTCGCATGCACGCCCAGTCGCCTCTGCGGGGCTGCTGCACCTGGCGTTTCCATAGCAGCATGTCCTACGGAAACCGAGCACGTGTGTAGAGCCTTGATCGTCATCTCTGGTTATTTGTTTTTTCCTTTGTTGTTTTAAAGGGGACAAAAAAAAAAAAAAGGACTTGACTCCCTGACTTCGACCTTGGCCGCTGGCTGGCTGAACAGGCAGGTGTGAGGAGTTGCAGACCCACGTGCATTTTGGGACAATTGCTTTTTAAAACATTTTTATGCCAAAAATCCTTCATTGTGATTTCAGAACCATATCAGATATACCAAGTGAGCATGCAGGGGGTTTGAAAATCTTGGGAAAAGGAGCAGAAAACTTCGGGTCCCTGAGGCCAGGGAGTTATTGCCGCATTTGAGAGGGAGAGGAAGGGTAGGTGTGACCCCTCATGCAAACCCCAAACCGTGGCACCTTCCAGAACCTTGGACTCAAGGAACCAGAGTAGGGCTAGCCCTCAGTAGCTGCAGGGAGCTTCAATGCAACTTATTTCTAAGAAGGACTTTTTAATTTTTTATGGGTAGAATTGTAGTCAGGAAAATAGAAAGGGCTTGAAGTTTAAGTACTTCTGGAAGGAGATTTTCCAACCCCAGAAGGGCGTTCAGCAGCTGTGGTGGGAAAAGTTTCTCCTGAAAGACTGAACAAATTTCTTTATGACAGCCATCAAAGTGGGTTTCTGAGCTAGCCGACTGAGCTCTAGTAAATCTCTCTGTTAAATTACAAAATCTTCAGGGCGAAATCCTACACTTCCATGTACATTACATGGCTTAAGATTAAAGAAAAAATATTTTCAGTTCTCTAACTAGACTGAACTCTATAGTAGTTCAGACTTACTTAGAGCTTCCAGAATATACTTCATGGCTTCAGGCATGTGATCAGAGGTAGAGCCGATGAAACCTATGCCTGTATATATTAGCAGCTTAGCTTGTTTGTAACCTGCATATTCTAGAGACTTGCTAAGGTTTTGTTTTCATTTCAAATACTAACTGATTGTCATAGTCAGTGAAATACTTACCCAGTTTCTGGAGGGCCATTTGGGAAATACTTTCATTTGACTGAGATGCAATGGTCATCCTTACTGTCAAAGCTAACGTAGGATCCACACTAACACTGGGGTGCCCTTTTAGAGAAGACTGTTGAAACCCAGAGCACTCAGGGTACAGGGAAACCAGGGCTTGGCATAGGAAGTTCTGTTTTGTAGCCAGAAGTCCAGGACTTGCAACTAATGTTTGAAGTTTGGTTGAGGATCGAGCCGGACTCCTTCCAGAGCCACCTGTGGGTGAGCGGGAAGTTCAAGGGGGAGGCCAACTGGAAGGACTTTGCCTGGGAGATTCCGAGCTCTGCTTTCCGGTGCTCTGTGGGGTCTGGTTTGGGTGAAAGGCAGCAGTGGTAACTGGGCTCAGAGCACTGCTTTCCCATAGTTTCCATCCGATCGGCCCTGGCGTGAGGACTCCTCACAGAGACAAGAGCGAGGCCTTGTGACCCTCTGCCCAGCCCATTCACAGAGCCCTGGGCATTCTTGGCTTCCATAGATTTTTCTTAAGCTCTTGACTGTAGTTTAGCCAGACTTTTCCTGCAGTCGTATAAGCAGTTCAGAATTAGGGAATGCTGGTTTGGAGGAGCAAAGGACACCCAGCCTAGGGAGGGTCGTCTTGCCTGCTTGCTTTCTCTTTGTAGCCTAGTACTTCCTTTTGCCCACTTCCTTTAAATGTGTGGGGCAGTGACTCAGTAGCCCCACCCCTTCTGGTAGCAGATGGGGTTTGATTAGTTTGCAGTGAGCACCTTGCAGTGGTTAAAGCCAGCGGGTCTCTAGCCTTGGGCCTGGCCTGTCTGTGGGCTCCAGCCTGGCCGAGTGGCTCGCCAGAGGAAGATGGCAGCATGTAGAAGCTTCCACAGAACGACTCTTGTTTACACAGCCCCACTGGGCAATGCCATCTCTCCCCACCATGGAACTTACCATGTCAGATTTCTCACGTGGATCCTGCCAGCGATCAGGCAGCACCCAGCTCTTCTGGGGGCGGGTGGGTCGAGGGAGGCCCACATTGATACCTTTTTTTTTCTTTTTTAAACAAACACCAAAGAGAACATGGAAAGGACCCACCCCGCATGGAAAGGATGAGCCAAGAAGGCCGTATACACAAAGCATTAGAGCTACCACTCTTTTGGAGCACAAACATTGATTTTTCAAAAGCCTGCTGTCAGGAAAGGGGAGAAGCAGTTGTGGGCAGCTCTTCCGGGTGGGCTGAAAAGATGCCCACAGTTTCTTCCACTGCTGCCTCACCTGTGGGACCAATTTGGTGTAAGCGACCTGCAGCCTGCACCTGTGGCCTCGAAGGAAGCACAAATCCTCCATCCACCTTCTGTTTCCTCTGTCCTCTCCCACCTCCCTGTCCATCCCACGGGTCGCCAGTGGCCCCCAGAAAGCCTTATCCGGCCTCTTATTGGCACTTGGGGCTCCAGAGGCCTCTCCCCACTGGTCTCACCTTTCCCACGAGGCAGGGCTCCCGTCCTCAGAGCCCTCCGGGGACAAGGAGGGGAATGCCTGAGCAGGTAGATGCAGGCGTGGCCCATCACTCTCACTCATCTTCCAGAGGGGAGCTTCACACTGCTGAGTGGAAGAACGGTGACTTCCACTGGCTTCCAAGGTGCTAGGGAAGGTTTCAAGGTCATGGGTTCCCATCTTCTCTCCAGCTGCACGGGCTGAGTTTCGCGGGACTGCTGACTTTTCTATTCTGTGATTTATTTAATGCCCGACGCTTCTGTTTTATTCCTGATCCTTTCTACTATGCATTTTCCTTTTATCAGGTGTACAAAGTTAAATACTGTGTATTTATCACTAAAAAGTACATGAAACTTAAGAGAAAAATAAGCTTTTGGTGTTTTTCCACAGATGTTTAAGCTTCTCTGTAAACTTGAAATAAATGAACAGCAAAATGGTGCAAAACCTGGGCCTCGGGGATTTTTTTTGTTGGTGGTTGTTTATTTAGGCCGCCTGTCCTTATGTCTGCAGCAAGGTCAGATGCCTAAGTCAAGGGTAACGTATTCAGCAAAGCCCTAATTTGTAGCATGTCCTAGCACCTTGATGCTCAGTGTGGTTCCCAGACTAGCAGTGTGTCACCTGGGAGTGGGTTAGAAATCAGATGCCCAGGCCTGGTTCAAACCTGTTCCCTAGGTGACTTGTCTGCGTGTTGAAGTTTGAGAAGCACTGCTCTGGCAGGCAGGTGATTGCGAGATTCTGGCCTGGAGGCCAGACAGGTGAGCAGTACCAGAGCAGTTCTAGTCACACTGAACACACCTGTGGGCCAGGCATGTGATGTGACACTTCGCCCCATGAAATGTTAGCCCCATTTTATGGTTCATCCCCTGTCCGCTGAGGCTCAGAAAAGTTAAGACAATTGTCCAAGAGCTTGAACTTGTCAGCAAAGCCCCCACACTTTAGAGTCCTGATGGTTGCTGGTTTCCATGGCATCTGGAGACTGTTTTAGAACCGATGCTCCTCCAAGCCAGAGGCTGAGGGCCCTCTGCATTGCACATGTGAATCCAGGCCAGGGCATTGCTTTTCTGGCATTGAACCTCATTTTTCTGTTATCAAGGGGCAGAAGATGAAGTCTGAAAGATTCCTGGTCCATTGCTGCAGAAATACAGCATTAAAATCCTGGCCTCGAAGAGTCAAGAGCAGGGGGTTCCTGTTTGAAGATCCCACTGAGACTCTGATGAAAGTGGAAAGAAGTGCATGCAGGTGTATCATTTTGCAGAGCTGTGGGGGTCCCTGAGACTCCTGGAAGCCCATCCGTGGATGTGAGGTTGGAGGATTCCTATTTAAGAGACAGCACCAGGGCTAGGGAGTGGGGGCGCAGCCGACACAAGATGACTCCGGTGAGTAAAATAAGTAGCGTCCCCGCACCCCAGTCGGCCTTTGCATTCCATTTTAGAAAAGAGGCCAAAGTGTCCCCCGCTCCAGAAGACAGCCAGTAACTCTCACTCCTTAGCCTGCAGGTTATTAATAATAAACAAACCATTTGCCTTAGTCCATTTTGTCCATTCTGCTATAACAGAATACCCAAGACTGGGTAATTTATAAAGAACAGCAATTTATTTCTCACAGTTCTGGGAGTTCAAGATCAAGATGCCAGCAGGTTGGGTGTCTGGTGAGGGCTGTCCTCTGCTTGCAAGAGGGCACCTTGGTGCTGCATCCTCTGGAGGGGAGGAACGCTGTGGCCTCATGTGTGGACGGTGAAAGGGCAAAATGCGGATGAACTCCCTCTGCCAGGCCCTGTTATAAGGGCGCAGATCCTACTCAGGAGGGCAGAGCCCTCAGGACTCAGTCACCTCCCAGTACAGCTGCATTGAGGATTAAGTTTCCAATACGTGACTTTTGGGGGACACATTCAGACCATTATCACCATGCTTAAAAATTCTAGCTCCATTTGATCCATGTGCTCCAGCATGTTTTTATTTCATTCATTTATTTTTTGAGACAGAGTCTGGCTCTGTCACCTAGGCTAGAGTGCTGTGGTGTCATCATAGCTCTCTGCAACCTCAAATTCCTGGGCTCAAGCCATCCTCCTGCCTCAGCCTCCTGAGTAGCTGGGACTATAGGCGTGCACCACCACGCCCAGCTAATTTTTTCAATTTTTGGTAGAGACCGGGTCTCATTCTTGCTCAGACTGGTCTCAAACTCCTGAGCTCAAGTGATCCTCCTGCCTCGGCCTCCCCCAGTGCTGGGATTATAGGCAGGAGCCACCGTACCTGGCCACAGGCACATTTTTAAAATGCAGCATGAACCAAAGCTTCATCTGAGGGATTTGGTAAACTTTTTTTCCAAAAGCAAGAAAAGCCCAGTTTGGTCAATTATCCAGCAGCTACAGAGCACTTCTAAAATAATCATTCTCCTCAGTGCTTGGAAGGGAATTTATGGCAAAGGTGGGGGGCGGGGTGCACACTGCTTCCTTTAGGGGGATTCTGAACACCTGATGCAGAATTAAGTCACTGTGAAGTCGCAGCTGGAAATAGCTTCCTGAACACTTCACGCCTGTGGTGAGCCAGGTATAGGCGGTGCTGCTTTTGGTTGGAGACTTTTAGGAAGCAAATGGGGAGGAGAAAGGACAAGCTACTGCCATGTTACCTTAACTGTGTGACCTACAGTGCAGTGCTGTCATTTTATGTGAAAACGTAAGCACAGGTAAGACATCGCTGGAAAAAATCATGTCAGCTCTACGGGAACACAACCTAATGAAGATCAAAATTCTTAGGCTTTTAAAATAAGTGGGGGGAAAATGAGAAAACGCCAGAAACAGACTGTTTCAGGGACCTTTTCTGAGCACACTGAGCTGGACAATAATCAGATTTATTGGTTGTAGTAAAAGGGTAGGAAGGAAAGTTCTAGCACATGCTATGAGACAACACAGGCAAGGATTAAGAAAATCATGTTTTAATGTTTGGTCCTCAGTCACCTAACTCTACCTCATGACCTCAAGGACAGAGTCCCGGTTGTGGGGAGAGGGATGGCTGCTCAGAGTCTCGTGACCACACCAGGTGGCCTTCCCTTCCTCCTAAAGTGCTTGAACAGAGTTGCCGTGGCTGGGAGGGCTGGGCCTGTCCTGCAGGCAGCTGCAGACAGGAACTTCTGAGGACCGCCAGCCCCTGAGGCCCTGGAGCAGGCCCCCGCTCTGGAAGCTACAGCAGTGTCACTGCCCCTGGGCCCGCGCTCACCCTGGTGACCCCAGGCTACAGGGACAGCAGAGTTGACCCAGCCAAGAACAGACTGGTAACCTACTGTGCTGAGTGGGCAAACAAACCCTAAACACAAAACCCAGGAGCTGCTGGGCAACCCCGAGTACTTGTGGAGAATGAATCAGAGTCTGGAACCTTCTCTGGGGTGACGTGGCAGCCGTTTCATTTCTCCCTCCTCCTCACTGTGCTTCGATGGGGCTGTGGGGAGCCCAGGTGGGGGTAAGCATCACTGGTCCATCACTCACTAGCAAGACCCTGCAAAGAACGGTGAGCAGGTAAGTGTACCCCCGGCATGCACTGCCCCCAGCCAAGCCTGGTGTCTGCAGTGAGGTGTCTTCCCTGAGGCCCTCTGGACAGTCCTTCACAGCCAGGGGCACGCAAGTGGGTCCTAGGCATGGGACCCAACCCTTCCTGTTATACAAGGTCAGTTTAAGTAGTGTGTGGACATAAATTTTGTCATAATGTCCCTTATCATAACTAACATGAGATGTCACTGATTGCAGCAAGGCTAGGTTTTAAAGAGTGAGTCCGTCTGAAGACAAGTATGAAGTAACCACTAGTACAGTGGTCTGGAGGCCGAGCAGATGCTGAGAGTGGCGTGGCTGCCACAGTGGATGACGTGCCGGAATAGCGCCAGCCTTTGTAGAAGGGCCTCCCCAGACAGGCCCAGGGCAGGGTTCTTTCACCACTGGGACAAGAGACAGGTAAGGTGCTCGGGTGTCCTGCCTGCCGGGAGAACAGGAGGGGCCTACCTGCTCGTAATCTTCCACGTATTTATATTTCTTCTCCCGATAGTAGTATCTTTTCTTCATGCAGTAGAGGACTATGACATCACACAGCACTGTCGCCTGAATTTAGCACAGGGCGAGAAAGAATGAGCCGGGATGCTTTTAGCCCCATTACTCTGTGTGTGCCCCTTCCCACACAGCCTAGAATCTTCTACTGGAAAGGAAAGGCTCTGCCATCTCCCCAAGGGGCCCGGTCTTGGGAAGGGAAGGTGGAGGAGGGGTGGGGTCAAGAGCAAGCAACCGAGGGGGTCAAGTCTAGACACAAGTCCAGGGTCCAGGACACCAACCAGGGTCTCCTCTCACTGTGCTGACTGCTGCTGAGGACGCCCGGCCCAGCAGGGTGAAGGGAAGGGCCTGCACCACTCACCACCCCCAACAGCGCCAGGCCGGAGCCAATGTTGATCATGGTAGGGATGATGTCAAATCTCCCAGCCTGGGAAGACAGGAGAAAAAGTAAGTTTCTACAGGGGTAGGGAGAGGGCCCGTGTCCCTGCGGGGTGTGAACAAGGGCTGGCACTGGGGAGCCAGCAGCAAGCTACCTTTCCGAACACGATGATGTCGAAGCGGATGCCGTATGCCTTGATGAGCGTGCGCTGCTCATTGCCAGCGAAGTCACTGTAGTACTTGGCAAACCTGGGGAGAAGAGGGCGGATTAGAGGGAACTGGCACAGGATCCTGGGTCCTGGGAGAGGATGTCCCTTGCAGAGTTGGCCCTGGCTAACAGTCTGCTCTACCTGCTTAGCAGACACTAGAGTACCTCAGGGCCTCTCTGCTGGCTGATGTGAGCCCATGGGGTGGAGGGACACAGCGAAACCTCCCCCTCCAGCATCAATGTCCTCTCTGACAAGATGGCTGAGGCCCTACCCTCTTGCTCTGAATGTCCTTCCTGATATGGCCAAGCCATCTGCCTCCCTCAAGGGGACCCTGGTCCCTAACAGTGAGCATGTGGCCAGCCAATGCTGCAGGTGGGGGACTGAGCCAGCCGAGAGACTCACAGCATCAGCCCTGAGCTTTTTTTTTTTTTTTTTTTTAAGAGACAGGGTCTTGCTCTGTCATCCAGGCTGGAGTGCAGTGGTGCAATCATGGCTCACCGTAACCTCAAACTCCTGGACTCTGGTAATCCTCCTGCCTCAGCCTGCCAAGTAGTTAGGACTACAGGTGCATGCCACCACACCTGGCTAATTTTTTTAAAAACTTTTTGTAGAGACAGGGTCTTGCTATGTTGCCCAGGCTGGTCTTGAACTCCTAGCCTCAGGTGATCCTCCTACCTCGGCCTCCAAAGTGCTGGGATTATAGATGTGAGCCACCATGCCTGGCCTTTTTTTTTTAAACCATCAATGAATGAATGGATAAACAAAATGTGATCTCTCCATACAACGGAATTGTATTTGGCCATAAAAAGAGATGAAGTACTGATAAATGCTACAACATGGACTAACCCTGAAAACATGATGGTGAGTAAAAGAGGCCACATAGTATATGATTCCCTTTATATGAAATGCCCAGAATTGGCAAATCCATAGAGACAGAAAGTACATGGGTGGTTGTTAGTGGCTGGGGACGATAGAGGGTGATAGCTAAAGGGTACAAGGTTTCTTTTTGAGGTAATAAAAATGTTCTGAAATCAACTGTGATGAAGGTTGCACTTACCTGTGAATATACTGGAAACTACTGAAATCTGCACTTGAAATGGGTGAATTGTATGGCATATGAATTATATCAATAAAGCTATTTAAAAACATATATAACAATTTTGCGAGGCTGAGGCAGGAGGATCACTTGAGGTCAGGAGTTCGAGACCAGGCTCAGCAAGAGCAAGACTCTGTCTCTACTGAAAATTGAAAAATTAACTGGGCGTGGTGGTGTGTGCTTATAGTCCCAGCTACACAGAAAGCTGAGACAGGAGGATCGCTTGAGCCCAGGAGTATGAGGCTCCAGTGAGCTATGATAACGCCACTGCACTCTAGCCCAGCCAACAGACCGAGACCCTGTCTCAAAAATAGAAAAGAAAAAAATAGACATAGCGGCAGATGGTGGGGGGAGAATCACCAAGACATGGTACCATTTGCTGGCCCGTGTTCTATGGGGATCTTCCAGGAGCCTGCGCCTACACCCTAGGCCATGATCTGTCTGGCCCACAACTTGCATCTCACGATCCAGGTCTGGGAGACTCAGGTGGGGCCTGGTGCGGGCCAAGGTCAGGTGAGTGGGTGTCCTGAGGGCTCCGTCAGCTTCTATGTTCTAAGATCCTGACCCAAGCTTGAGGTTTTCATGGTGGTTTCTATCAGAACTGTGTGACGGTCGAGATGCAGCAACACAGATCTAACTGCTAGGAAAAAATGTCAAGGTCTGCCCTACTCTCAGTGAGCCACACGGTTCCAAAGGACAGCAGATCCTACAGTTTTGGTAATTTCTTACTCTCCCATGTGTATCTGATGCCATGCATCACCACTAGGGGGAGACAAGTGCAACACAAAAGAGCTGCTGACCGGCTCAGATGGCCTTGCAGGGCCTATTTTTCAGTGGCCATGTGTGTGAGAAATGCAGCAAAGGGCATGTGGAAATGGACGTGGCTGCAGACTTTGCTGCCTCAAGGAAATGGCAGCTGTGACCCTGGCCCCAGCCCTCAGATTACCAGCTGCACTGGGTTGCAGTGTCCCCCCAGATTCACATCTACCCGGAACCTGTGAATGGACCTTATTTGGAAATAGGGTCTTTGCAGATGCAATTTGTTACGATGAGGTCATACTGGAATAGGATGGGCCCTAAATGCAGTGACTGACGTCCTCATGGGAAGAGGAGACACAGAGAGACAAGCAAAGAGGGAGAAGGGCTGCGTAACAGAGGCAGAGACTGGGCAGCCCCAGGAAACTGGTTCACCAGCATTTTCGGCAGCGACACCAGAGAAGGCCTTTCTTGAGCCTAAGAACCTGTATGCCCTCTGGAGATTCTGGGGCAGGCTCAGCCTTTGAGAAGCCAATTCCTGGGCCAGGCCCCAGAGGCCTTTGGACCAGAGGATGACAGGATCATCTGCTCCTTGCAACAGCGGGTGGAGGTCATGGCGGAGGCTGGCCCTGGACAGCTCAAGCCACCAGCCTCTCCCAGCTGCTCTACGAATGATCTCAACACGTTTCTCGCGATAGGGAAGGGCAAGGAACTCTCTTGGGCTGGGATGCCACTGGGGCAAGATGCTGCTTGGAGCGCTTTCCCTGGCATGGCCTTCCCGCCTTGAATGGGGGACGGGCAGCCTGCCGTTGGGGTGCTGCCTAAGTGCTAGGTGCCCCCACTGGAGAGTGACCAGCCACCAGCACACCCACTACACCTGAGTGATGGGGCCCAAGCTCATGCCCACCTAAAATTGTAGCCAGGAGACACACTGTGGTCAACGTCCCGGGTATCGAGGCGGCGGAAGGAGTACTTGGGCAGGCAGAGGGCGGCGGCTCTGTCCAGGTTGCAGTCCCAGTTGACTTGGATGCCCATGATGCCCCCCTGGGAGTGAGGCAGGGCAGCAAGATGCTCATCAGCGCCGGCTCTGGCGCAAGACACATCCAGTTGTGCTGGGAAAGCCGGGGCCTGCACCTACCTCGACAGCCGTGTCCTGGAAGCTGTGTCCTGCGTTCTCCACTATGTCGCCAAGACGGAATATGGGGCAGAAGGGATCTGTTTTGGCATCATAAATGCACGACTTGAGGTAGGCAGTGGTGATGTTGGGAAGGATATTCCTCCTAAAGTCGGGAGCAGAGAATCAGAGCAAGGAAAACCTCAGAGAAGAGACAGAAGTTTCTCCAAGACATGGGTGAACTCACACACCTGGCTGCCACTTACTTGCTGAAATTAAATTTGGGATACCAGACGTTGTTCTTAACCAAAAGAGTGAAGTTTTCTGCAGCCCTTAAAAAAGCAGGTCTGAAAAAAATTATAACATATTGTTAATAACAGTACAAATATCTATATAGTCACATACCTATGTAGTATTGTAAAAAACTTACACATATGTATCTTACAATGTCATGTATTCGAGAAGAAGAGGAAGCATCTCTAGCATTTTCTACGTAAACACTAGGTCAAGGGAAGAGATTAAGCCAAGCCTTCCAGGTTCTTCCTCTCGTGGAAGGGCAGGGCCTTTGGCCCCAGGCAGCGGGAACAGACAAACCTGAGGGGTGGCTAGGGAGGGCTGAGTCTGGAGGCCTTGCTGGAAATGATTCAGTGGCACTGCTGGGTTTCAGGGCTTGCCTCGCTCGCTCTGGTGTTCTCGGGGCAATGAATGTTCAACACATCTAGTTTTACAAGTCAACACAAAATTAAATTTCACCTACAGGCTGGATCCTGACCTCGTCTGAAAAGCACACAAAAAGCACACGCCTACTGGCGCACCCGCCTTTTCTCAGAGTGCCACACCAGCTCCGGGCTGACGACACAAGTTGAATCTCTCCCCAAGGGGGCTCATCTCTCTGGTGGATTCTACAGGTGAATGCTGCGCTGTAGGGCTGACCCTTCTGCAGGGGAGGCCTCCCCTGATCTGGGTGGGATCTTTGAAGTCATAAACAGCATCAGTCGCCTTCCCAGCCCTGAGACAGGAGCAAGGCCAATGACAGGGCCACAGTGAGAAGAGCTGAGCCTGTCCCTGTTGCTGCCAAGTAAAGGCCTTGATCAAGGCACTTCTCTCAGGGCTGTAAAGTCCCCATTCCTTCAGAGAGAGGGATTGTAACAGGGTTTTTCAAACTTTTACCATTTTGTCATCTCCTGTACTATAACTGCCCCCTTGCACCCCCACATCTGTGTACCTCATATGCAATACTTCAAGATTGACTCATCTTTTTAAAGAAATTGAGACGAAATTCACATAACATAAAATTAACCATTTTAGAGGGAACAGTGCAGAGGCATTTAGTACATTCACAGTGTTGTGCAGCCATTGCTGCTATCTCATTCCAAAACATTTTCATCACCCCAAAGGAAACTGCCCACCCACTAGGCACTTACTGCCCATTCCCCCTCCCCCAGCCCCTGGTGCCCACTAATCCACTTTCTGTCCCTATGGATTTGCCCGCACTGGACGTTGCATATGAATGGAATCATATACAGGTTGAGTATCCCTTATCCTTTATGCCAGAAGTGTTTTGGATTTTGGATTTTTTTGATTTTTGAATTTTGCGTCCTGCAAATGGAGCTGACCAGAGACAGCCTGGAGCAGAGACTGGTGTTGTTCCTTGAGCCCCGGTGCTGGCCATGCTGGATCTTCTTGGTTTGACTGAGTAAACCTCCCCCTGCCTGGCATACGTGTGTGTGTGTGTGTGTGTGTGTGTGTGTGTGTGTGTGTGTGTGAGGTGTATTTGTGCAAATGTGCTTAAGGCACTGAGAAATGTTTCCTTTCAGTTATTGGCAACTGACAAAGTCCTTACAAGTGAGTCATCTGCACCCATATCGTGAGTGACAAACACTTGTGGTCCACCGCGCCACTGACGGTGACTGCTTTGTGGTTGAGAACCGCTGTTGAGGGCAGCCTGACTGCACAGACACTAAGAGCACATGAAAAGCCACAACGCACAGGCTTAACTCTTCTGCCGCCTCCGTTCAAGGCCAAGACCGGGTATTTCCTTCCCAGGGGCAGGACTCACTTTGGCACGTGTGTGTCGTCCTCCACCGGACACCAGGCTGCCACCTCACACGTCTTCACAGAGCCATCAAAAGGCACGCATCTGCCAGTCGAGACTCCTACAGGGGCAAGGGGGACCCAGGGCCAGGGGTATCTCCTATTTTCCACCTTTGTGGGGTAATGGTGAGAGCCCCTCCATAGCATCCTATGCAGCCAATCTTAAGCTGGTCCGATTCCAAGATTTAGGCAGTGTCCAAGAATTGGAATCGGGGGAAGACAGTCACCTGAGTGCTGGCCACATCGCTGCTGACTCATGGACAGGGTGACGTCAAGCCACAGAACCAGCCAACATCTGGGATGGTTTTGGGGGCTCACACAATAGAGGTGAGTATAGAGAGAGGGCCCCAATCTTGACACCAGGCTGACCCAGGGGCATGTGAAGGAATTGGGGGTTTTTCTTTATCCCTGAGATTTCTCTATGAGAGACGCTCCATAGGGGAGGCAGTCTTGTTGGGGGCTGCCCGCCCCCGGTGGCTGTAAGCTCATACCGTTGCTATGGGTGCCTGCGGAACCAGCAGTGCAGTTGGCATCTGATCTACAAACAGTGGTCTTATCTGGAATCTGGAAAAAGAAGAACAAGTGAAAACAAGCTCCATGTGGCTGGCCCCTCACACAGCCAGACAGGCACACAGAGAGTGGGTAAGGCCCGGGGAGCCACCTACCTCAGGACAGGTACCCTGGGTCTGGTTCATGGTAATGATCATGTTGGTCATAATGAAGAGGGAGTTTTCCTCCTGCAGAGTGGAGAGAGCACTGTCGTATCACCCTCGGAGTCAAGCAGAGCCCTAAAGTCAGACGTTCGCTTAATAGGACAATTCAAAAAACCCATTCTCCTCCATGAGAGTTTACAGGCTAACTGACAACAGGGACTCAAATATATATTAATACTTGTACACGAATGTTCATAGCAGCACTTTTCACAATAGCCAAAAAGTGGAAACAACCCTAACATCTGTCTTGGTCTACCCATACAGTGGAATATTACTCAGCCACAAAAAGGAATGAAGCCCCGACACATGCCACAAGATGGACAAGTCTCAAAAACATGATGCCAAATGAAAGAAGCCAGATACCAAAGATCACAAATTGTATGATTCCAGTCACATGAAATTTCCAGAATAGGCATATCCATAGCGACAGTAGGTTAAGTGATTGCCAGGAGCCCTGGGGATGGGAAATGGGGAGTGACTGCTTAATGGGTGTGGGGTCTCCTTTCGGGGTTAGAAAAATGTTTTGGAACTAGATAGAGGTGGTGGTTGCAGAACATCATGACTGCACTAAATACTGCTGAGTTTTTCATTTTAAAGTGGTTAATTTCTGTTAAGAGAATTTTACCTCAATTAAAAAAAAAAAAAAGTCTACAACCTAAAATGGCTCCTCAATAAATCTTCACTTCTTGAGGGAAAAGAGGCAACAACTGCTCAAACATCCTCTGCCAACCGGATTACCTCTGAGGTATAAAAACACGAGGTCTCACAGGTCACAAATCTGGCTGCTTTTCTTCCCTAACTGGAATTAAAAATAAATAAAACATTCTAGAGAAGACTCGCTCAGGGTCAGCAGGTGACATTTCTCTCTCTAAGAAGGTTCTATTCTCTCCTCATAGGTAAGAAGGTGCTGAATCATTGATTTAGAGTTTGTGGAAAACAATTTGCTAGGATGAGACTGAAGAACTGTTAATAATGACCTCCCAATATAAGGAATAAAAGAAAAGACCTCAGAAGATTCTGGCAGGACCCCTGCCTCCCTGCACTGGGCACTGGCATTTTATGTTTATTAATTTACTTTTTTGGAGACAGGGATCTTGCTATATGGCTCAGGCTGGTCTTGAACTCCTGGGCTGAAGCGATACTCCTGCCTCAGCCTCTTCAGTAGCTGGGACTACAGGTGCACACCCCTGTGCCTGGCTGGGTACTGGTATTTTAAAAGGAGATACCTGAAGCTTTCAGCACTTCATACTCCTGGGAAGAAAAGAGTCAGCGATGGGAGCCCCGGGCCTGAGAAGGTGATGGAAGCTCTAGAATAGCTGGCATCTTCCAAAGAAAAGACTAGAACAAACCATGTTGGGAGACAAGGAAATGGGCCCAAGACGAAGCATGAGGATGTGCATGAGGCCACAGTCTCTGCTGCCACCCATCACATTCCCAGGTGTTCAACACAGACACACACTGCTTGTTTGGTGTTTATAGAAGGCTGCTCCCAAGAGTCTCCCGAGCCTTGAACAATTTCAGTACGGTCTACTTTTTGTTTCCTATCTCTTATCGACTTCAAATATAGGGGAACTTCAGTCTGGAGATGAACCAAGTAGATGCACACAGGTGACTGTGTTCCATCTATAGAGAAACACAAAGACATCGTGAAAGCTCATGAACAAAGCCCTGCGGAACTCACACAGCCCCAGCCTGGATCCGCTACGGCAGGCGGAGTTGCTGTGTGTTCCTTTCCACCGAGGGGCAAAAACAGGCCTTGGACCCGTTGCATGTCCAGTGAACATACAGAGCCTCACATTCACAGAGCACCCTGGCCGAGGCTGAGGCCTCAGAGGGAGCAGCGGTCTCTCCTGAGACAGGTGCACGCCCACAGCACTGCCCATCTCCAGCCAGCTACGAATCCCCTGTTCCAGTTGACTTTTGTGGCTCATTAGCTCTCTCTCCTCTCTGGACACCCCAAAGCCCCTTCTCTGGAGAAGGCAGGGGGAAAATGGACACACTTGAAGAAACTTTCCGAAGTCCCTGCTTTCTTTGACAAGAGCTCTAAGTCAGGAGTTGGCAGCTTATCCGTGTTTGGTAATCCTGGGCCCCCAGCACATAAGCCATCTGGAGAGGTACGTCAGGGTTTGGCTGTGTGGCAGGTAGCTGTTACCAGGGCTAAAGAGTCAATGTTTAACTTGGAGCTTTGCAGATTATCAGCCTGGAGACTGGAATGCTGCCCGTGTCAAGTAATTTCTTCCCTTCCCTTTGTTCCTGATGGGATCCTAGGCTGGTATGTCTGTTTCCTTCTTGTTTGAGTTTGGGTCTCTAATTGCACTTTAAGTTTTTACACTATCTGAAAAGATTTGCCTTGTGGGTTTAAGACAATAAAGCAAACCCAAAATGTGGAAAGGTGATATCCCCAAGTGAATTTTTCCCAGGATATAAGAGATTTGCTTTCTCGCCTTTCAGGGCTTGAGACAGACTGAGATGTCCATCTGGAAAGCTTCATGTATTTTAGCTAGCCACGTTTTAGGGCTGAAAGGAACCACAGATGACTGAATATGATCTGTTAGTTGTTAGGCCACAAAGAGATCTGGCTGCACTGCTTTCTTAGACTAAAACAATCCAGTCTGGGCATCGGCGATGTTAGAACTCTGGTCATGCCAATCATTAATCAAGTGTGCAAAGTCAGCAATGGGAAAGGTGCAAACCAGAGGTGTCAGCATTAGACAGAAGCCATAGTCGGAGACATACCTGAGGTGGTATCACGTAATCAGCCACATCCCAGATCCGGAATCCAAGTTGAGAAGTGTTGGTCACAGCCACCCCTTTGACCTTGGTAGTAACTGAGCTGACCACAGAGTCCATTTCCTGGTAGCCCTTTTCCCACACAAACACCCACCTACAAAATAAAACAGGCCTCTTAAATTGCCATTAGGATTCAGTGAATTTGAATTAATGCCAGGGAGCCTCAGGTAGCCAGAGGCTGAAAGTATGATGTTACTAATTATGTGACTTTGCAAAAGCTACTTAACTTCTGGGGGCTCTATTTCCACTTCTGCAAAATGGGGATAGTAGCACCTAAACCACAGGGCGGTTTGTGGGAAACAGATGATGCAGGTAAAGCACGTCGCACAGCGACTGGCACAAAGAAAATGCTCAGAGAATGCTGTCTTTATTATTAGACACTTGAGCACTGTCAGTCCCCTGGGACTGGTGGGAATCATCAAGAGATAATAAAAGTTATAATAGTTACCATTTGAGTGTTTTTAGGTGCCAGGCACTGATCTAAGCTCTTTATATGTATTAACAATTTAATCCTGACCACTTTACAAGGCAGGAATCATAGTTATCATCTCCATTTTACAGGGGAGGAAACAAAGACACAGAGAGGGTAAGTGATTTGCCCGAGGTCACACAGCTAGTGAATGGCACAGTCAGGATTTGAACTCAAGACAGAAGCCTCTGAAGCCTCTTCTTTTACCCACAATACTCTGTCTAGAAAAAAGAATCCTACGTTTTAAGGAACTTTTTATAGTAGTTTTTTACTTTTCCCCCCAAGAATTTAGGTCACATGTATGCTTCTCTCCTCTGAAGTGAGGATATGACTACCAGTTGGAATAATTAAAAATCTAAAGGCCTTAGCACCTAATAGTTAGGGCACCAAAACCCAAACTGGAGCCAGCGGGCTCAGCTCCACCCCTCATTAGATATAACTCTGGCCAAGTTGCTTAACTTCTTTGTGCCTCGGTTTTTCCTATCTGTAAGATGGGAATGATAATAGAAATTGACAGGATTCTTGTGAGGTCAAATGAGGTAATGTATGTCAAATGCTTAGAACAATGTTTGTGAGTCATCACTGGTAGGCTGAAATTGGCCAGGAGAGTGTATTTACACCTTGGAAATTGGCCAGCACTACAAATCAGAACTCCTCTACCCCGAGCTGTTGTTAAAAATCTACCAGAGACTATTATTGTTATTTCTAGAATTGAGAAGTGCTAGGATCCATCTCTTCTTATAAGTGCTAGATGTTAAAGACTTCAGAAATTCACTGGTTTTGTTTACTTATTTATGGGTTTGTTTGACCTGAGCAGTCCCCAAATCCTAGAGATGGACTTTGCTCCTGACGAGTCCTCTTCTTCAGGGCTTCTAGGAATTCAGCTGCAGTATAATCTCCCATTTAATTCCAGTGTGACATACAGAAGCTTAAGGCAGGAAGGCCACTATTATTTTTCTGACACTACTGTTATGCTGACACACAGAAGCTTAGGGCAGGAAGGCCCATGTACTCCCCAAGTATAGTGAGTTGCTTAATTTAGAGATATATGATTTCATTCCAATCATTATCATATAATAAACTACTTCCTCAATATGTGACTGATAACAGAATTATATAATTAGGAATTGCATGTTCAGTCTTTTTTTGAGGAAGGGTTGCTGTAGATCACTAAGGGAGAAGAGACCACAATTTCACCAAGACAAATTGAATCAGGAAGTTAAGAGATGAGGCTTTTTTTTTTAATAAAGCCTTTGGTCAGTTTTGATTATAGCAAGATAAATAAAAGCAAAAGCATATACTGCTTTAAAGATCTCATGATTGAGGTAGAGAATACTCCAAAAGGAGCCCCACAGAGCTGTGCTGCCCAACAGAAATATGCTGCAAGCCACACATGTAATTTAAAAATTTTAGTAGCCATGTTAAAAAGTAAAAATAGGAAAAATTAATTTTAATGATATAGTCTATGTAACCCAATATATCCAAAATATTTTAACATTATCAATAAAAAATGTACTGATGTCATAGGTCATAGTTTACTCTTTTTGTACTGTCTTTGAAATCTGGTGTGTATTTCACACTTAAAGCACACCTCAATTTGGAGTAGGAACAATTAAAGTATTCAATAGCCACATGTGACCAGTGGCTGCCGCAGGGTACACCCAGTTACATACTTTCTGCAGCCCAGAATTTTACAGGTACCCTAAGGGAGATGTGAACTGAAGCAAAAGCCAAGAGCAAAAAGCTGCATGAGAGCTCTTGACCCTAAATGCTTCAGTTCTAACCAGGGATATGAACCAGCCAGTAGCAGGTCTCAAAATGTAAAGAGTGTATCACAGTCACTGTAGGGCGACAAGTTGGTAGGATTGGTACCATGTCAACCCTGAGACTTAATGACTCCAAATCTGGATGTGGGCCAGGTGGTTCTGCTGTTGAGTCCACACCTGGAAAGCCATCTTCTTGAATACTACTAGTACCTACTGCTGATGCTGATATATGTTGGAAACCAAACCTGTCCCATCATATGAATTCCCCCAGGGCAGTGTTAACAAATTCCAAACCCTGCCCCAAGGTGGGGGGGTCTGTTACTTTTAAACAATTCTTCCTTCATGAATCTTCCATGATCCTGTAAGTTTGGGATACTGGGTCACTGGTTCCCAAACCTTGCTGGACATCAGAATCATTTGGAGAGTTGGTTATACTCAATAGCAATTGAATCAGAAGGTCTGGAGATGGGAGCCAGCAATCAGAATTCTTTTAAAGATTCCCAGATGGTTCCAATGTGCAGTTTCCGGACCACTGCGCTAGCCCTTTTAAGAAAAGGAAACAAGCCTGTCAAAACACCTGTCAGCCCAACAGCTATAGACACCATTACACCCCAGGTAGTGTTTACAGTGGTTCCAGTTGGCAAGGTAATTCCCACCTCCTCTCTTAAGTTGTACTCAATTGTAACTGGTGCTTTCCAGTATAATGATGCATTTAGTGGGGCCCGAGGGTGGCAGGGCATGTACAGCATAAGGCAGCAGCATGGGGAATGACTCAGCTAAGGCAGGCACCATAAAAACCTCCGACAATCCCACAAAACGAAGGAAGTGAGCTCTGAATACTTTTGGAGGTGTGACCTCTCTACTATCTCGGGTTATCACATAGTGCTCAAAAGACCATAAGCCACAGACCCAGAAGGAACCAAGTGCAAATCCCAAGCCTCCGTTTTGTCAGCAGATTAACAAAATACGAAGTGAAGGGCGAAGATTGAGACATTCAGGGAAAAGCCCCCACAGCCAAGAGGCATCATGGAGCAACTCACAAGGTTACACAGGAAAAGCGGGGCTGAAGGTCCAGCCAGGCTTTGCCTTTAAAACAGCATCGAAGCAGCCTCCTGCCCCCGGGGCCCCGGCACGGAGGAGCGGGTCCGCCAGTGGTGGGAGCACGGGGAGGATGTGTCTCCGGCCTCGGGTCGCCACCCTCGGACTCCACCTGGAGGGCGCCCACGAGGCTCAGCCGGTGACCAAGCCAGGACGAGCAGGTGCACCGCGGGAACGGCGGGCTGTGCGGGCCACCAGCCGCCCCCGCACTGCGGCCCCTCCGCGGGCCCCCCGGCGCCTGCCGCGCTCACCCGATGACGTAGGCCAGGATGAGCACCTGCACCGCGCGGTTCATGAGCCCCACTTTACGGCTGCGGATGAGCACGATGCGCGGCGTGTCGTACTCGAACAGGAAGGGCCGCAGCATTTCGCAGCAGCCCGCCATGGCGCCGCCGTCCTCCGCGCTGTTGGTCCCGCTGCCCGAGTCGCCGCCTCGTCCCAGCGCAGAGCCCCGCCCAGGGGGCCGGTCGGCGCGGGGGGAGGACCCGGAAGGGGGCGGCGCGGGCCCTGGGACCTGAACGCGGGGAAGGAGTGACCTCCTCCTCGAGCATGAATGACCCTCTCAGTGATCCCCTCAGGAGGGCTGGGAAGAACAAGGGGCCCTCTGAGGAAGGTGGGGCCAGCGAGGGGAGAGTGAATTCCTCGAGAGGGGCTGAGTTCGGGTTGGGGTTAACGAGTGACCCCCCCCCCCTTAGGGGGCCTAAGAGGACTAGGGACCTCCTCAGAGGACTTGAGGGCCGTGGAGAACAGCCACCGCTCGGGAGTGCAGGCTCCCAAACTTGTGCAGGCTCCAATGGGGGGAGCTGGGGCGGCGCTGCTTTCTCAATTTCTGCGGGAAAAACCTCAAATATCAGGTATCCTAGGAACCCTGGGCTATAGCCACACACCCTGTAAAATGTCCCTCCTGGAATTGAAGCCTGGCCACATTCCTACTGTAATTCAAATGCTTCCTTAGTTGCAGCCCAGGAAAGGAACACCCGCAGTTCCACCTCTTGGAACATAATTTTCTACATGTATATTTGTTCATTTCCTTCAGATATGTTTTCATAGGTGAATTTTATATTTAGTTTTGAAAGGACGGTGGGTTTTGTGAGCGAAATAAATTAGCTCTCTGCTTTCTCCCTCCCTCTGCACCTAACTAACAGGTACCCTGCTGAGCTCTGTTTTCACAACATCTCGAAGGAGCCCAGCAGACAAAAGGAAATGTCAATTTTTTTACTGTTGCTAGACCTATTGACTAAAACTGCTTTTTAGCATCTGTTTCTATAGCCTGGAGTAGTTCCTGAGAAGCTCCTGGATGACAGCAGGGGGCACAAACTCCAGACATCAAACCCAGCCCAGAATCATCTTGAGGGCAGGGTTGCAGACAAGATCTCCAACAGCCATTCCTGATAGCCTCCTATGTATTGCCAAAGTGAAGAAAAGGATGCATCAGTCTCACACAGCCATTCTATTATCTGCTTGCAGGTAAGAAGAAGAGAAGGAGCGGATACAGCAGTTCACAACACCCTGCTAGTTTAACTAGAACCATAAGTCATCTTTCATCCTTTTTTTACATTTCCAAATAAAAGCTCTGAGTAGCCGGTTTTCTAAGCCAACACACTTTTCCGTTTTCTTTCTTGTGTTCTGCCCCTTACCATTCTTAGGAAAGTAAAATAAACTTCATCCTCCTACCCTAATTTTTTTTTTTTTTTTTGAGACAGACTCTTACAACCTCAAACTCCTGGGCTCGAGCGATCCTCCTGCCTCAGCCTCCTGAGTAGCTGGGACTACGGGTGCAGACCACCACACCTGGCTAATTTTTTCTGTTTTTAGTAGAGATGGGGTCTCACTCTTGCTCAGGCTGGTCTCAAGCTCCTGACCCCAAGCAATTCTCCCGCCTCTGCCTTCCAGACTGTTAGGATTACAGGCTCTTTGTCTGGAGAAAATTTTTCTCAAACCGGTGTGCACCAGCTCTACACTAGCTCACCACCCTAACAGTTTCACTATTCCATTCAAACATATTAGTAAGCGTGTTCCATTTGTCAGGTACTGTCCACTGAACAGAATAAGTAAAAAAACCCATCTTCACGTGGTTTAAATTCTAGCAGGTAATTGGCATAAATTTTTAGTTTGTAATCATAGTCAGTGGTGGTGCTTTTTATTTTCTGATTCACACTACTTGTTTTCCATGTTACTGCAGACTCTTCATAGTGGTAATTTTTTAGTCCATGGACCGTTTCTTCTGGAGAATATGCCATGATTTCCCTAACTGTTCTCATCTGATTGCTTCTTAGTTTGTGGATCCTGTGTATAATCTTTGATACATTTTTAGTTCATTTCCTGGATGTGAGATCCCTAAGCTACACCAACTCATTTTTCCAAATATAAAAAGGTGAATAATAAAATATGCAGAAAACAGGCAGCATCTGCTTCTAGAAATGGAATTGTTAAGTTAGAGGGAGGAACAGAGATGCTACAATCTCTAGTCCAAAATGGTCCTGGGAAAAGGTGGTGGGGTTTAATTTATTCATTTGACAAAAATTTACTCACCTGCTCTGTGGTTGATGGGGGCCTCTGTCTTCCTGGCTAGGTGTGCAGGTGCTGTCTCGGACCCACTACCCTTAAGAAGAAGCTGCCTTGGTGTTTGATCCCTCCCTAGACCCCTGGGCAGCTGCCCCTTGAGGGGCCTTGGCTGCCATCTTTCTGGTTGGGGAAATGGCCCCATTCTCGACCTTTGTGGCTGTGGGTTTTAAACTCTTACTCTCAGCTTTGGTTGGTTTTCCTGTGGGCCTTGGTATCTCCTTGGTCGTTCCTACTGCCTTTGACCTTTGACTTTCTGCTGAGCCTGCTGGTACTGGAAGGGGCCCATGTGGTCTTGTCTGGCTTTCAGGGAGCCTTCCTAGCCTCAGCCAGTTTTGCCTCGATGTCCTTGGCCTGATGCCTTTCTTGGGGGCCTTCTGCTTGGCAGTACATGGTTTGGGAGGTACCTTCCTCACCTCTCCAGGCTTCTTGGCTGGCTTTTCCACCTCGCCAAGCTGGAAGGGTTCCTTCTTTGTCTCACTTGGTTTCTTGGGGCCCTTCTCCTTGGCCTCCCCAGTTCTCCTGGGGGCCACTGAGGCAGCCATCCTCCTGGGCTGGATTTTCCTCTTGTGCTTGGGAACTAATTTGAAGCTGCCAGTGGCCCCGTTGGCCTTGGAGTTGAGAGGTCTGGTGAAGGAGGCCACAACACATACCCATGGCTAGGGCCTGCTTCAGCAAGTGCTTGAAGTGGATGACATCCACCATCGGGTACTTGTGCAGATATGGAGGCAAACAGACAAAGTCTTTGTCAAAATGGAGCTTGGTGCAGTTGGGAGGGCTTAAATTCTGTATAGAAAAGGAAAACCCAGTTGCTAAATCTTCATTGGAAGGGGACTTAAAAATCCTTTTTCTTAAGAATCAAAACACATTTCCAGTCCTCATTAATACTTATCCCATAGTAACAAGTTAGTCCCAACCTTACAAATCCCTAATATAAGTGATTTACCTGAGTTTTGGAATGAGGTCAGTTAATAAAAATGTAGAAATACACATTTTCATAAATTGCTGGTTAGTAACATATTGTTAGGCCCAACCAGAGAAGCTGACTCTGAAAAATGATTAGGAAAAGGAAGTTATTTCATTTATATTCTTGCCCTCGCTTTATCTTTAAAAAAAAAAAAAAGCTTTATTGAACTATAATTGACATAGAATAAGCTGCACATATTTGAAGTAGACAATTTGATAAATTTGACATGTGTATACATCCATAAAACCACCACCATGATCAAGATAGTAAATGTATCCACTGTAAGATCAGAATAATCTTAGTATATATAAAGTAAAAGTAACTACTGATTTGTTTGGCTTTTCAAATACATACATCTTAATCATATTCAGTTGCTTTTTTGTTGTTGTGTGCTTGACTGAATGTGATCAGTTATTGAGCAATCTCGGGAATGTAGTTGTAAAAGAAACTGTTTTAATAAAGATGCCAAGACAATTCAGTGAGGAAAGAATAGTCTTCAACAAATAGTGTTGGAACAACTGGATATCCATGTGCAAAAGAATAAAGTTGAACTCCTACCTCCTGCCATGTATAAAAACTCAAAATGGATCAAAGACCTACATATAAGAGCTAAAACTATAAATCTCTTTGATGAAAACATAGGTGCAAATCTTTGTGACCTTGGATTAGGTAATGGTTTTTATTTGTGAAATCTAAAGCACAGGCAATGAAAGAAAAAAATAGATAAATTAGACTGCCTCATCAAAATTTAAAACTTCTGTGCTTCAAAAGAACCACCAAGGAAATGAAAAGAACCCATAGAATGGGAAAAATATTCAAAAATCATTTATCTGATAAGGGTCTGGTATCTTGAATAGCTTAAGAACTCTTACAATTCATCAATAAATGGCAGCACAATTTAAAAATGGGCACAAATATTTGAATTAACACTTCTCCAAAGAAGATACACAAGTGATCACTAAGCAAATGAAAAGATGCTCAATATCATTAGTTGTTAGGGAAATGCAAATCAGAATCACAAGGAGATATCAGTTCATCCCCGAGAGCGTGGCTGTAATAAAAAAGATGGACAGTCAAAAAGATGTTAAGGATGTGGAGAAACTGAAACCCTAACACATTACTGGTGAGAATGTAAAATGGTGCAGCCACTTTGGAAAACAGTTGGGCAGTTCCTCAAAATGTTAAATATAGAGTTACCATATGACCCAGCAATTCCATTCCTAGGTATAAACCGAGAGAATTAACATGCAAAAACTTGTGCATGAATGTTCATAGCAGCATTCGTAATAGCCAAAAAGTGAAAATAATCTAAATGTCCATCAGCTAATGAATATATAAAATGTGGTTTATCTATATGATGGAATTTTATTCAGCCACAAAAAGAAATGAAATACTGATACATGTTACACCATGGATGAACCTTGAAAATACTATGCTCAGTGAAAGACGCTGGACACAGGTCACATATTGTATGACTCCATTTATAGGACATGCCCAGAATAGGTAAATACATAAAACCGAAAGTAGATTAGTGGTTGCCAGGGGCTGGGGGAAAGGAGGGATGGGAAGTGACTGCTAATGAATATGAGGTTTCCATTGGGGGTGATGACAATGTTCTGGAAATGAAATAGTGGTGATAGTTGCAGAACCTGTGAATATACTGAAAGCCACTGAATTGTACATTTTAAAAGGGCAAATTTTATGGTGTCAGAATTATATCTCAATACTAAAAAACAGGGAGAAAACAACAAAGGCCTCAGGAAAGTCAGAATATATGCCACAAAACAATGGGGCCAACATCATGGTCTTTCTTCTTAAAGGAGCACCTCAGGCCCTTAGCAGAGCTTATGTATTTTTATTTTAGATACAGTTCGAACAGTTTTGATTATCTGGTTTCTTTGTTGCTTGTTAAGCCAGTTCATCATTACCTTCTTCCTTGGGGCTGTCCTTTCTCATAGAGGTGGTGCAGCAGCCATTTGTATACTATGTGACTGTGTCCTCCTGGCCACAGTTGATTGGACCACAGGTGGGGACCTGGACCACAGGTGGGAACCTGACCTGAATCTGGCCAGACTGGTTCTCCCCTTTGGCTTTGGCATTGGGATAGAGGCAGCGCTTTGTTCTCTGCAGGTGACTGGAACTGAGTTGACGTAACCATCACATTCATGGAGAAGCGAAGGAGGGTAGGCTGCAGAAGCAAGAGAAGGAAAGAGCCAGATGAAGAGATACAGAGGTGAGAGAGACTAAGAGAATGGCCACTTTGGTTTTGAGCTTCCACTTCCTGGTTCTGCACCCGTACCGCCTTCATCTTTACTCTTGTGATACCCCTGTAACCTTATAATAAATGTTCATTTCTTTCAGAAGGCAGGTAGCCTTCTGAAACCTGGAATTGAAAAGACCATGGCTATGGACTGAGGACCCAACTGATGAAAAATGTCTAGTAATGTAGGTGTTAAAAGAAACATTTGTATGAATGCAGCAGATTAGAAAGAAGTAGGAGGCACTGCCTGAGGCCACCAATACTAAGAGCAGCAGTAACTAAATAGCCCATGAAAAGAAATAAGTTTCTATAAAAAGCAGAGCCAAGAACTCCAAAAAGCTCATCAATCTGGGACCATTTAGTTGAGAGGCCAGCAGTGACAGACCGCAGTGTATGTGCCTGAGGGCATCATCTGGTTATGGCATGATAAAACCGACATTTGCCACAATGGCCTGGAGCCACAAAAGGCCAGTCAAATGAGGCAGCATCCTTTGTTCAGGAGTATCTTCAATGAAAGAACGTTTAAATTCAATGTTCAGGCATTAAAGATGTAAGATTCACTTATCTGGCACATAGACATTGTGAAATACGTCATTGTAGAACATAATGACAGATACATGTGGCACAAATGTATAATTATATATACTTCCAGAAACAGAACATCTAAATCAAGAACAAGTTGATAGCAAAGTGAAGAATAAGTTATAATTTTGCTTTTGCTTTCTCCGTGTAGTCCTTGAGACTGAATCTGTTGTTGAATTATATCTTTTTTTCAGGAAAAAAAAAAACCCAAAACCCGACTCTTATCTAGTAGGCCATATGCTGATCACATATAATCCTCTTTGTGCTACCTGCTAGATCAGTGGATCTCAACCCTATCAGACCCAATATCCCTTTGAAAATAAATATTTTCCAATATCCCTTTAGTTGCCCTGGAATAAATACAGGATGTGATCTACCTATACTCAATTACATATAAATGTATATGTGTATAGGTATGAGTGTGTATATGTATGTTTGGTTTACACTTTCATGATGGTTAGTGATGTTGGGCTTCTTTTCATGTGCTTATTGGCCATTTGTACATCTTTGGAGAAATGTCTGTTCAGATCCTTTGCTCATTTTTTTAGTTGGGATATTTGTCTTTTTAAGTTGTAAGAGTTCTTTATATATTCTAGATACAAGTCCTTTATTAGATATATGATCTGCAAATGTTTCCTTTCATTCAATGTAGTGGGGAGTTACATATTATTGAAATGGAGAAAATGGGGAAGTATAACATATTCTTGCAGATGAGCTGGACCTATTTTCATAACTGTGTCTTGAGAGCATAGCGCATTTGACATTCAGTCTCTAGGAGATAAAAAGTGCTCACAGATCACATCCTTTGATAGGAGGTGTAGAATAGAGGGTGGATGGGGGAAAAGCTATGAATACAAGAGGCAGTGTGGGGGGAAGGGTTGCGAAGTAGACCTTTGTGGACTGTGTGTGATATTACTGAGAACAAGAGGCAGCCCCAAACTAATCAATCCCATATGTGATTTTCACAACAGATTTCTTATCACCATGCTACAAAGAAAAAATTTTAATATATAGGATGGCAATAATATGAAATCTGTATATTTTATATTTGATTTAGTTTGTTGAACATGTATAATGATAGTTACTCTGCTTTATGAGGTACTCCTTTTACAGGTAAGAGACTATTGAGGCTTAAAGAGATTCATTAACTTCCTGAAGGTCATTTAGTTTGTTAAGTAATGAAGTTAGGATTCGAACCCAGGCCTCTCAGGCTACAGTTTGCACTATAGGTTACTGTTGAAAAGACAAGTGTGCATTTCCATCTTACTTCTATTTTATGGAAGTAGACCTTCAGCATATTTTGAAAAGGAGGAGAAGTTTTAATTGGAAGAGAAGTTGAGGAAATTCAGATATGCAGAATTTATTGTGCATGTGCCATATGCCATGAGAGCTGTTACTAGGCAGAGGAAGATAAGTAAGACAACAGTCCTTGTCCTCAAGAAGTTTATAATGCCGTATGGCAGGTATACTTGTAAATAAAAGTATAATAAGATAAATGCTATAACATGTATTCAACAACTGCTAAAATGATACTGTGGTGTGGAAAGACATTTAAGATAATTAAATGGAAAAAGATTACAGAGCAATATGTACACTGGGTACTCAACTTTGTGTTTATGGAAAAAAGTTTGGAAAATTATAAATCAAAATCTTTTTTTTTTTTTTCTGCTCCATAAATCGAAATCTTAACAGTGGTTATTCTGGGTATAGATGACTTTTACTCTTTTCATAATTATTTACATTTTCTGAAATTTCTACAATGAACTTGATTATTTTTGTTAAGAGAAAAACAGTGTTAAAGCTACTCCTAAAAATGTTTATTAAGTATATTTAATTATGTAAAGGAAATGCTTATGATACAATGTTAAGTGAGGAAAAAAAGCAAGACAGAAAACGGATTAAGCAATGGAATCTAAATTATACACATCAGGAGAAGAGAAACATCTTGCTTTATCCAGGGGAACAATTCTTTCCAGTAATCTATTTTCTTCCCTATTATTTGTCTTAAAATGCTAGACTGAAAATCTAGAGATCTGCTAATAAGTTTTTATATAATTATTTGTGAAACAAACTAAATTGAGCCATCATATTCCTTAGTCAATACATCCCTGAATTCCCAGATTTGTAAGTTGTATAGGGAAACCTTGGCTAGAAATAGACTCTTCAAATCCTGAGAGAAGAAATTTTGAAAAGGACCTCTGCTCTAAGAGGATCATCAAGAAAGATATTTCAGGAGTAAAAACTGAGTTTGCTAGGCACTGGCGTTTATGTGAGATTATCTCCTAACTGTGTATCCTTAGACAAGTTATTTATTTTTGAGGAGTCTCTTTGTTTATATGTAAACTAGGGATCAGTGTCATTGTGCCAAGTATAGTATTGTCTTTATGATCATAATAAGGACAACAGCTAAGATCCTGCCTAATGCTTTGTAGGCTTCATTTAATCCAATCTCACGTGAACCATGAAGTAGATTCTGAGAAGCAAAACTGAGACTTAGTGAGGTCATACAGGTAGGTGGTCGAATTGGGATTTGAGTCCATGTCAGTCTGATTCCAGGATCTTTGCTTTTAACTATTTCCTTGTGTAGCCTTAAAATGCTGAAACGAAACCAATTTGTCTACTGTAAAACATTGTTTAATATTGCGCAGGGCCATTTTTATGATCAGACCTGGTTTCATTGCTTGGTGTGTACCAAGGTAAGGGATAAGAGGATTGTGGGGTCACCTTGAGACCCTTTGAGAAATCCTGCTTGTGGAGATGGCAGTTCATGGAAGCCCCATGCATTTCATCATATTCTCTGATGACAGAGAGATAGGAACACATTAGTGTACAGTGTAATCAATTCAAATTTGTTTAGAAACTAGTAGATACCCAAATTTTTTTTTTTTTTTTTGAGACAGAGTCTCACTCTGTTGCCCTGGCTAGAGTGAGTGCCATGGTGTCAGCCTAGCTCACAGCAACCTCAAACTCCTGGGCTCAAGCGATCCTCCTGCCTCAGCCTCCTGAGTCGCTGGGACTACAGGCATGTGCCACCATGCCTGGCTAATTTTTTCATATATTTTTAGTTGTCCGATTAATTTCTTTCTATTTTTTTAGTAGAGACGGGGTCTCGCCCTTGCTCAGGCTGGTCTCAAACTCCTGAGCTCAAACAATCCGCCCGCCTCGGCCTCCCAGAGTGCTGGGATTGCAGGCGTGAGCCACTGTGCCCAGCCTAGATGCCCAAATATTTAAAAGGATTACCCAACAGACTCAGAAAAATAGGACCCAAAGATACCCATTTGACCCATTAGCGTCAAATCCTCTGACTTTCTAAGACAGTGTCTTAATTACTATATTAGGCAGAATAATGACCTCCAAGGATATCTATGTCCTCATTCCTGGAACCTGTGAATAGGTTACTTTATATGGCAAAAGGGACTTTGCAGATATGACTAAATTAAGGATTTTGAGATTGGGAGGTTGTCCTGGGTTATTTAGGTGAGCCCAATTTAATCACAGGCGTCTTTAAAAATGGAAAGAGGCTAAGAAGTCAGCGTCAGGGAAGGAGATGTGACGGCAGAGTGAAGAAATTGCTAGCTGGGGACCACGAGCCAGGGAATGACGTGGAAAAGGCAAGGAGAGGGATCCCCCTAGGGCCCCAGAAGGAATGCAGCGCTGCCAGCACGCTGAATTTAGCCTGTAAGACGCATTTTGTTTTTTTTTTTTTTTCCTTAATGAGGTTCACTGGAGATGTAAGACTCATTTTGGACTGACCTCTAGACCTATAAAAGCATAAGTTTGTGTGTGTTGTTTTAAGCCGATAAGTTTGTGGTAATTTGTTATAGCAGCAATAGGAAACCAGTATAGTTACTAACTCCATAGAAACATAAACATAAGATTCTTAGATTAAGCCACAAAGAATTTCATTTACTATCTTTAGTCTTTAATCTTGGGACATTTTGTTTTCTCTTGCGAAGACCTTGGTGTACGTTTTCTGCGTACACTCAAATACATGGCAAGGGGCCAGGGCTTGAGGGAGGAGTGCAAAGCTATAACTCAGTTAGGTAAATGATTATTCCCCCACAAAGTAATTTTTATGAGCACAGAAGATAAATTTCAAAATAAGAGCTTAAAAAAGAAATTTAAGACCATTTGTGTGAATTTAGATTGTTCCTCTTTAAAAAACAGAGAAACAAAGATTTTTAACACAGTGTAGAAACATTTGTCTCATTTAATGTTCTTAGTGATGTTTTGCAGTAACTGGAGGTGGGAATCCTCTTCAGTGGTAGAGACTGATGCTGTGACAGGTGATAGACCAAAGAGGCTAAGGCCACAAAGTACATAGATTTAACTGGAAAAGCTTCCAGTGATTTGAATCCCACTCAGGCTGCCTTGTTTTTCTATGGTATAGCTTCAAGCAAGGGAGGTAAATTCTCAGGAGATCAACCATGTGGTTTGCCTGGGACTGAGAGATTTCCTGGGACGTGGACTTTCAGTACTAAAGCTGGGAAAGTCAAGGGCAAATGAGATGAGGTGGTCACCCTCATCCTTGGAAGGACAAAGTTGACTAACTTAAGGAAGCCTGGTGATAGGGCATGTTTTGAGCCAGGACCCTACAGGCCACTGATACCAACTTCACATCCCAAGCTTCTGTGTTCCCAACTTTCACTCTGGAGACAGTAGCTAAATCTGTGCTAAACTTGAACCAGCTCTGTTAGAAGAGAAAGGGCTGGCCGGGCGCGGTGGCTCACGCCTGTAACCCTAGCACTCTGGGAGGCCGAGGCGGGTGGATCGCTCAATGTCAGGAGTCGAGACCAGCCTGAGCGAGAGCGAGACCCCGTCTCTACTAAAAAAATAGAAAGAAATTAGCTGGACAACTAAAAATATATACATAAAAAATTAGCCGGGCATGGTGGTGCATGCCTGTAGTCCCAGCTACTCGGGAGGCTGAGGCAGGAGGATCGCTTGAGCCCAGGAGTTTGAGGTGTGAGCTAGGCTGATGCCACGGCACTCTAGCCAGGGCAACAGAGCCAGACTCTGTCTCAAAAAAAAAAAAAAAAAGAGAAAGGGCTGTTGGAAGAGTCAGGGAGGCTTTCCAAGAAATGTGGCCTCTAAAACCACACCGCCTGTGATCTTGTAGCAGACATCTTCAAGCTTACTCGAAAATTTGAATCAAAATGAAACGACAACAACAAAAAGTGTCAAAGGTGTACCTTTCATGTGACTTGTCTCATGAAGATGGGGTTTTCTGAAATATGCAGACTGTATTCATGTTTCCCATCTCTCAACAATGACTGGATTATTAACCAAATAAACAGTCTTTGGCAGACCTAAATCCGGCACAGTGGGAATCCAGGTGTCTTCCGCTCTGAACATGAGTTTCTGCTTTGAAAACCACCTTCATATGAGTGATACTCAGAAATCCCATTTTACAGTTGGATAAAAGCTCAACTCTTTAGTGTCTGATAAAACATTATAGAGGTCTCCTTGCTTTTTCTGCTTCATTGTGCCTCCCTCTATCTGTCATAAAATAATAGTTGATAACAGTTGGTGGCTAAGAGAGAAGGAAAGCAGGACTCCTCAGACTCCAAAACCACCAATGGTGTTATAAAATTTTGCATTTTCTGTTGTTTGGATATAGTGAGAATAACGTCTAAGTCCACATAAGCAAATCGCAAAGCATTCTCTTGGGATTTTCCCATTTCTTTTCTACCCTTAAATGTGGCCACTGACAAATCAGAGAACATCCAAGTAGTTTTATAACTCTGAAGTGTTAGGCATGTGTGACGTGAACTGTGCAGAGATTCGTGAGATGCGTGTTGTGCAGTTACGCTAGCGCAGCCAACAGGAAGTGCTTGTGGAGAATAGCACCCTGTCCCTCTCTTCAGTTGCTTCCCTTTCTCTGGTTTTTCCATTCCCTGAGTTCCACTCTCTGGGCAGTAGGAAATTCAGTGGGAAGTAGATGACAAAGTGCCTTCACTTTCTTTGGGTTACTTGTGGGTAAAAGTTGCCTCTTTCCTGCTCTGAGAATTATCCAGAATGCTCATCTTCTGCCTTTAGCCTCTTTACTAGGGGTGAAACACAATCAGCCTTAGGCTTCCATTTGGACGAAATCTGCCATTTGGCTTTGGTTTTGGCCTCCGCCTTCCAACGGTCAAGTAGTCAAATGCTCTGCCATTTCTAAACTTGTAGGGGATCAATGATTGTGGCATCACATAAATACCCATCATTTCTAATCAGGGTGTCAATGTCAATGATATGAATGAGGCCTGTCACTCATTCGTTAATATGTGAATATTCACTTTCAAATGTAGGTGAGCTTCTAGTCGTAACTGGAGTGAAAAAAATCTTCTTAAGTATTAATACTTTATATGTTGAAATTCTATCCAAGTATACATTTAGATTTATTATTGCTAAAATAAAATAAAACATTAGTCGATTGGAAACAATTTTATTTTCAAAAATAATAGCTATAACTTTCAGTATAATAGAAAAATCAATTATTGACAGACTGTTAGGAGAGATTTTCGACTAGATAATAATTTAAATAATAATACAATCAATGTATGTGCAGACATGAGACATTTAAAATGTGAGTGAAGAAAAAATCTTGAACTTGCTGAGGTCGGGTAAGTTCTTCCCAACACAGGTGTTTTGGTTTATCTTCAGCAGATTTACCCAGGTAGCAGGACAACTGAAGCTAATCCTGGTGAAGGTTAAGGGATGTGATCACACCAATGGCACAGTGCTACCGCACCTGGTTACTTCTGGAGCCACTCAAAGAAACTATCAATTTCTGAATTTAAACTCAGATTTGAATTTCTGGCTCATCAGGCCACAAGTGTGCTATCATCCAGTTCTAAATATTTCCAAGAGTCATTTGCAATATTTTTTTCGGTTTCCAAATATTTTAAAAATCTATCTTTTAAAAATTAATTTCTAATTTCATTGAAATATGGTTGGAGAACCTTGTCTGTATCATACTGATAGTTGGGAATGTATTGAGGAAAATACATGATCTAATGCATATCTGTTTTTATAAATGTCCTTGTACGCCCTACAAAAGAACGTGCATTCTTGGCTGGGTGTTGAATTCTCTATGTATTAATATCTATTAGCTTGAGGGGGATCCTCTCTAAGGAAGTACATTTAAGCTGAGGTCTAATGTCAGGAAGGAGCCAGCTCTCTGAAAATCTGGGGAAAGTATTCTAGGCAGAGGAAACAGTAAATGCAAAGGCCCTGAGGTAGGAATAAGCTTGGTGTGTTCCAAGAACAGAAAGAAGGTCAATAAAATTGGAGCATAGTGGGTGAGGAGGAGAGTGATGTGAGCTAAGGTCCTGAGAGGTAGCAGAGGCCAGATCAGGTGGGGCCTTTGGGGCCATCGTGTGGACTTTAATTTTAGCTCACATAGTACATTCACTGACCACTTACCAGGTGGTTTGCGAAGCACTTTATATAAGCTTTATGTCATGTACAAATTGATCTCATTTTATACAATGGAGAGAGCATTTTGAGATGAAAAGTACCTTAGAGATCATATTTAGCCCAGTCCTTTCCTTTGGCAAACAGGAAGCGAAGATGGGTATTAGAGAGGTCGCAGAGATAGGCTCTGGACATTCCTCCACCTCTTTGATGGATGAGCCCCAAAAAGGGAAGACTTAATTTTTACAATTTCATTCAAATGTTATTAAAGGAATCTTATCTTGTTACAAACCTCTTTGTAAAGCAAAGATCACTCTCACCCATCCCATTCTACTTATTTCTAGATTTTTATAGATCAGATTTACTTAAAGTGAGTTTCCCACAGAGACTCCCTCCTTTCCTAAAATGCTCTGCGTGCTCTAATTTTACCCCTTTCTGCTTTGCTTTCACATTTGGATCTGTTTCTGGGAGGCAGCAGCTTCAGCCTGCCCTACATTCTCCTCGGTGCCACCTTCATTTCCAGGATGACCTATCCCAGCCAGTTTTTGATAGGGCCTTTGTGGCACATTCAAAAGCTTCCACCTGGCAAAACATTCACAGTGATGACCCAGTGCCATTGTCTGGCTGCTTGCAGGTTTGCCCCTTACCCTCCTTGGAGGCTGAGCCACGTTGCTCTCCCAGTGACACGGGAGCTAGCGTAGATGAACCTGAGCAAGCAAGAACTGGTTCCAGGTGCTGCGCCAGGCAGTCCTCAAACTCCAGATGGGCACGTTCGGGGCCTCCCTGCGTATAAGCCTGGCTCAGACACAGGGATCCGCAAGTCACTCTGTGGACCTCATCCCTTAGTGCTTTATCTGAAGTTAAGGCAGGTTTATTCTCATGGGGATAGCAGAAATTATACGATGATGGTAAAGTCAACGCCTTAGGCAAGGTGAGGCCTTGAATTCCACCCTGAGAAAGCCAAAGATAAGATTGATATCCCTAGTACCTTGGGAGGCCAATGCTGGAGGATTGCTTGAGGCCAGGAGTTGGAGACCAGGCTGAGCAACATAGTGAGACTCTGTCTCTACAAAAAATTTAAAAATTAGCTAGGTGTGGTGGCACATGCCTGTAAATCCCAGCTACTCAGGAAGCTGAGGCAGGATTGCTTGAGCCCAGGAGTTTGAGGTTGCAGCGAGCTATGATGATGCCATTGCACTCTAGCCACTGCACTCTGGGCGACAGAGTGAGACCCTGTCTGTTAAAAAAAAAAAAAAAATTGGTATCTACCAACCACTGGCTTACACCTTCTTCCTTGCAAATTCCTTGTTCTCTCCTAAAATGTTTTGCTCACTCTTTCTCCTGGCTTTCTGACCATGCTGGAATCTCCAGTGGAATATTTTCTTAGCAAGATACATTTCTAGGCCTTTGCAGGGCACAAGGAAATGTGATCAGCAAGACCTAAGCCTTCAGTTGACACTCAGACCAAAAGAATGACAAGACTCTGCAAAAAAAGTACCTTTTTTTAATCACATAAAGAAATTTCCTCAAAATCTCACAGTTGTCAAAGCATTAGTGGTTTTCTTTTTTTGTGGTTTAAAAAGTTATGATAAATATATATAACGAAATTTACAATTTTGATCCATTTTTAAGTGTACAATTTAATGGCATTAAGTACACTCACAGTGTTGTGCAACCATCACCTCTGTCCATTTCCAGAACTTTTTCATCATCCCAAACAGAAGCGTTATACCCATTAAACAATAACTCCCATCTTCCTTCCCTCACTGCTTTGGTCACCTTTATTTTACCTTCTGCCTCTGTAAATTTCCCTATTCTGGAAAGTTCACATAAGTGAAATCATACAATATTTGTCCTTTTGTGTCTTGCTTATTTCACTTAGCACAGTGTTTTCAAGATTCATCCATGTTGCGGTATTGGAACTTTATTCCTTTTTATTGCCAAATAATATTTTATTGTATGTATAGACCACATTTCATTTATCCATTCATCTGTTGACGGACACTTGGGTCATTTCCATTGTTTGGCTTTTGTCAATAATGTTGCTGTTAGGTCCCGAGTGGAGAGAGAGACACAGGAAGCCTCCAGTGTAGCAAAATGCTGTTTATTTTGAGCATCTGGGTGCAGATGGGTGGAGGCCAGAAAAGCCCTCCACGAGAGAAAAGGGGAGAGCCTTGGGTTTTATAGAGGGTTTTTCTGGGAGGAGTGAACAAATTCTTTTCAAACAACTGGGAGGGATAAGGAAAGTAAGTTCCCCTCTTGCATTCCTTTCCTTTATCTCCCTAGGGGTCTGGCAAAGGCGACATGCCCAATATACCCCTAGGAAGGGGACAGGTGGGTTTTATAGGAGGTTTGGATGGAAGTTTGGGGAGAGTGAGTTCTTTAAGCCTAACAGCTGCTGTGAACATTCATGTACAAGTATCTATTTGCGTGCCTACTTTCAATTCTTTTGAGTATTTATCTAGAAGTGGAATTGATGGATCATGTAGTAATTCTGTGCTTAACTTTTTGAGGAACCGCCAAACACCAGCATTAGATTTCGTATTCAAAATATATTTGTCACAACTAAACAGAAGGAAGACATGTATAGTGCTAGCCATATGCCAAATCTTAATTGAGTTACTCAAAACAAACCATGGTAGAGGAAAACCTAAAAGATGGTTTTTAAGCTTGATTTCTGATTTCAGGAAATGCCACTAACCTTTTCTGATGTTTCTGAATGATTGACTTTGTCATTGTGTATGATGTTTTCCAATGAGGGGAACGAGACAATTCTCCTTTGTCTCCTTAAATGTGCATTCAGGGTTAAAGGTTTTTGACAAATACTATCTTTTCAGGAAAAAAAATGAGATCTAATTAAAGGCTCAGATTCTCTTTAAGCAAGAAGTGTCATGCATATTGTGTTCTGCCTTGAACATCTGTCCCTGTCATTAGCTGTACTTCAGTGGTGTCGTTTCATATAGCTGCATACTTCTCTGTAACGAGCGTGCCATAGTTTATTTAACCAACCTTCTACTGTTGGACTTAAAGGAATCTTTAAAAATTCTTTTAATGATTCTCCCTTTTCTGTCACCACCACTAATTCAGTACTACAGGTATCTTATTGAGTCACTCTTGTGTGATCCCAGCAGACTGCTAAATGCAGTCCCTTTCCCAGGGCTTCCCCTTCTACCCAAGGTCCTCATGATGTTCTTAAGTCACTGCTTTCGTCATGTCCCCTGTCAGCCCCAAGAATGATTCCACCTTGAAGACTTTCCCAAATCAGCCCCTATTTAATCTTCATCCACTTTCTTCCCCATCTGCAGAGCTAGTCAAATCTGCTTGTACCCTCAGCACATAAGTTTATTTCTTTCTGGGCCTGACTCGTGCCGCCGGTCCTGCTGGGAATGCCTTTTCTCATCGCACGGAGTGTTTCCAGGCTCTTCTTCCAGCGAGGGCCCGCTTATGTCTCACACACTTTGCAAGGCTCCCACGGTTATGCCTGCCTGGTGGCTTTTGCCTTTCTTTGAGCTTCTGCTTCAGTGAGCTCGGACCACACATTTTATAGGCAGTAAGTAAACAACCAAGCTGTGGACTGTGTCTGGAACATCCCAGTTGTACTGGCCATCTGACAGCTCCCGGAACACACTCTTTTTTTTTTTTTTTTTTTCCGGTGAGTAGATGAGGTGTCTTGCTATGTTGGGGTGGCCCTAAACTCCTGGGATCTGGGCTCAAGGGATCCTCCTGTGTAGCTGGGACTATAGGCACACACCACGAGGCCCTGCTCTGGAACACACTCACTTCTATCCCACCTCTTTGTTTTGTGCCTGCTGTCCCTTTTCCTAGAAGGCCCTTCCTCCAGCTCATCACAGCTGGCTCCTTCGTGATATTCTGATCTAGTGTCAATGTCACTTCCTCAGAGAGACCATCCCAACTCCTATCAGAAATAACTCCCTTGCTTCTGTCACAGCGTCCTGCTTGTTTCTTTCAAACCCTTTATCCCAAGCTGCTCTCACCTCATTTCTTTACACATTGATTGGCCGTCTTCCCCACTGTGTCTAATCTCAGAAGAGCCTGTCTTCTTCACCTGTTTATCCCTGGCACCTGCAGAGTGCCAGGGTGCTCTGTAAATGTTTGCTGAAGGAACCTATGAGCTTGGACAAAATGGGGAAGGAGAAGGCAGACGTCACGGCTGTCCTTTGGATTTTTGGCTTGGGGAGTTGAGCTGATGGCAGGTGGTGCTACTCGCTGAGCTTGGGAGCTCTGGAACAGCACTTGTGGGTAGGGTGGAGGGAACAGAGGGAATGATTTCCCTTTTGTAACTGTTGGAGTTACCTCTAAGCTTTCGAGGTATAGACTATCTGGAGGTGGTTAAATACATGGGCCTGGAGCTCAGGAGTGATGCTTGGGCTTCGTACAAATAAGAATAACTAGCACGGTTAGATATGTGATAATTTGCCTGGGGCCATCCAGCCAATAAGTGGCCAAGCCAGGATTTGAACCCAGGTGGTCTGTTTCCACGGCTGTCCTGAGATAGGCATGTAGGGACAAAACCCAGGAAGAGCTTCTTGCCTTTGAGGAGCTTATCATTTACTGGGGGAAATAAAACATAAACACTCATAATTTACCACAGGCATGGGCCCTGTTCGTTTAAGTCTGCCCTTATCCAAGCTAGTCGAGTATAGCAGTTACTAGGTTAAAATGGCAAGTCAGTGTTAGCCACCTCCTCCTTTGATTCCGGAAGACTTAGGCTCATGTGACCTTGATAATTCATTAAAAGGAGCCAAGTACATTGGAAATGCAAAACCCTCTGCTAGATCATCATTTATTTTGGAAATATGATTCATAACCCTCTGGGACTGGAAAACAGGAAACTGAAAGATCACAGTAAAAGTGAAAGGAGAAGGTGATTTCTAAATCTGTTCAAAAAAGCGGAGTCATCGAGGTGGGGATGCCACGGGATTCCCAGAAGGATGACTGCAGGGCATTAGAATAGGGGTCGAGAAATACACAAGCGGCAGAGGGTAAAAGCCCACCCGGTGCACTGAAGTGGATAATGTGAATAGAGAGGGGCGGTGGTCACAGTTCCTTATGGGCTCTAGCAAGCAGGGCTTTGTGCAGACAGTGACTGCGGGCGGAAGCCAAGCCAAGCCTCTACTCTTTGAGGGCTGCTGGTTGGCCTGGAGTTAGCGATGTTTTAATCACCTCCTCTCACCTGATTGGTGAGGGAGGGATTCTAGTTCCCACCCCAGGGTTAGAGGGATGGCTGAACACACGACAGCCAACGCTGGTCAGATGAGATTGGCAGCAATTTATTGTCACATATACTAACAGCTCAAGGGAGAAAGACACCACGTGCCATGCAGGGCCACCCGGGAGTTGTGCTCAGGAGCAGAGTGAACAGCCAGAGCCAGGGGGAGTCAGGCTTTGTTGCATCCAAGAGGGTGAGGTGCCCCTGGTCCCCACGGGAGGGTGTGATTGGCTCATTTGGACAATTCCATGGGTTGGCAGGAAACTCAAACT